>JAUZSX010000052.1:951930-964271 GCA_034780655.1 Idiosepius hallami
ATATATATATATGTGTGTGTGAGTGTATGTGTATGTGTGTGTAGGTGTGTGTGTGTGTATCTGAGATAATCTGTATAGTAAGATTGCTTATATTTATAGTTAGAGTGCTCGATATTTGTAATAGAGCATGTATAGTAGATGAACGTCAAAAGCCAGAATTAAGTTCTAGTAAAGGTATAAATGTTTGAATTTTTGGAGTAGTCGTCTCTCACAATACCCATAAAACCATTTGGCATTTAACTAGATCTTAGATAATACATTCACTGAGTCCTATGTGTCCGTTGTTAGTTAAGCGTTTCAATGTAAAATAATGAAAAAAAAAAATGTTAATGCAAGCTAACTAACAAAATTTTATAATTTGAATTAATGTATCTTTTGATGCAAACATTTGTTGTTTGATCTTAGACCAACTTCAAAGACTACCTCGGGGAATTTTTTTAAAAATAAAATATCTCTTACAATTATTTATTCAATCATACCACCCTCGAGGGTTTTTGTTTCCTCAAACAAACAAAAAAATCGCTTAACAATACTTCTAAACGTTTTACATACTAATGGCTATGAAACTAAGGCATAAATTGTCAACAATAACTTATGGTTTTTCGGAAACCTCGAGATAAAGGTTGATAATTTGTACAATCATCCCTATTGTTGCTATATTCACAACGTTTCGGCCGATAGACCCTTCGGCTGGCTTCAGGTGATCTTTCTTGTGTACCTTATTGTCATATTCGGGAGAAACTGAACTTTGAGCTTAACCCTTTATTTAAGCCACTGGGATAGCCTGCTCTCGTTCTGCTAACCATGATCGAGCAGAGTGTTGACTCTCCTTTTGGTGACTACTGCATTTTGGTGGGAACGAAACCTTCTCCTTTGGCCTGATGCTCACTTTGATCTGCAGGTACTCAAGGCCTCTATCCGTTACGGAACACCTGAAATTTTCTGAATATAGCAATAATATAGATGGGGACAACAGTAAGAAAAATAGTTGTACTTTGTCAATATAATTTTCAGAAAAGGAGGAAACTGTTAATATGATATTAACTTGGTGAGCACCCCCAAGTTTGGCACAAGGCCCTTTTTACGTGCTCTTACCCGGGCTTTTTATATTCGGTGTTCGATGAGATGCTCTCCTGAGTTAACGAGCCCCATCTGCCCGAGGCTGTTAAAGTGAAAGTAATGGTTTTTGACTGGGATTTGAACTCGCGTAATACTATTCCAGTGTCCGAGCTTTTACCAATGCTCGACCGTCGCTGCCCATGCTCTATATACCTGGGCATTTTTAATTCAATGTTACACTTCACCTAGATGAGTTGCTCTCCCAAGTTAACTTGCAGCATCTGCCTAAGGCAGCTAAAGGTGAATGCAATGGTTATGACTGAGACTTTAACTCGGGGGCTACGATTTCAGAGTCCGAGGTTTTACCAATACTCCACTATTGCTGCCTGAAGTTAATAGAGTAATATGGTTATGGTTTGTATCCAAAATAGGGCAGCGAGAGTGGTAAAAAGCTTGGACTCTGGAATCATATCAATTTGTCCCCCGGGTCTGAATAGCAAAGTTAAGGTCTAGAGACCAAAGCCTAGATACAAACACACACACAAACAGACACTCAAACAAAGTTCAATTCAATAATAAGTTTGGATTAGGTTAGATTTACTTATTTTTTTAAGACTTAATTTTATCTTTTTATTTTTTGTACGGTCAATTCGTGTTGGATACACCGGCTCCCGTAAGATCACCGAAGTTAAGTAACGTTGAGCCTGGTCAGTCGTTAGATGGGTGATTTAAGTATACCAGGTACTGCACAAGGGCAAGTAACAAACCTTGCCCTTGCTACTTCTTTCGAGGAAATCAATTGTTACACTACGCACATCACTGTGCAATACGCTATGATGATGATTTTTTTGTACGAAACTAATGTATTTTTGATGTTTTGAGTTTGAATAAATACTTTGATTCTTTAAAGATGTTTTAAGAAGAAGAGTTTTATTAATTTGTTTATACAAAGATATCTCTGGCATAATCAGTGAGCTTGTGGCAGCTACCTTGTGGGTGGAGGGGCGGAAGGGAAGGATAAGGTTAGAACAGCAACATCTATAATGTGTGTCTGTCTGAAAAAAAAAAAAATCTTCTTAATAAATATACAAACGTATGAATAGATGTATTTATAAGTGCGTGTGTGTGAATGTTGATATATTAGTGTATCATATTTACTTAATCGAGTACCAAACCAAGTTAGGCACAAGGCCATTTTTACATGCTCAACGCAACTTACTTTCATCCATAATCTATTTAAACAAATATAAACTATCAGGCTTCCTTTTGGTGTGATGACTGCACAGGCAAAAAACTGACAGTCAACGAAGGCCATAGACTCCGTCTTTACGCTTATGACTATTATTCAAAATATGTACAACAAAAGATTTAAATATGTGTTTACATATGGCTACTGCCACTTCTTCACAGACACAACTGGAAATGAGTTTGTGTGTCCTACTCATTTTGCATGGTTTGCCACATACTCTACAGGGCAGATGGGGCTCGTTAGCTTGGGAGAGCAGTTCATCTAGGTGAAGGGTAACACCAAATATATAAAGCTCGAGTAAGAGCACGTAAAAATGGCCTTGTGCCAAACTTGGGAGTGCTCACCAAGTAAATATCATACTCTACAGGACAGACTTCCAGATGTTCAGAACACCCCTGATTCTTCCCCCTTTTCTTTATCCACAAGATTATTACCCTGTATGAGTTGTACTGTAGCTCATAAGACTTGCCTTGGTTAGACAAACACTTCTGCAGATTCTGCATAAATAATCTTATATTCTAAAGAGGCTGATTCTTATTTTTCTTCTTTTTTTTTGTGCGTCTGAAATTTCTTTTTTTTTTTTTGTTATGCGGATGACATACAAACTTATGACTTGATTAACTTCTCTCATGAATTTAGTGTTGTGTAGGAAACAATGATAAGGAGGAAAACAACAGTTCTAAAAATAGATGTACGAATTATCAAACCTTATCTAAAAAAAAAATAAATAAATAAATAAAATAGAATAAAATTTAAATTTTTTAAAGAATTGATTTTTGGGGTCTTCATTTTCTTCAAATTATCAAACCTTATCTAAAAAAAAAAAACATTTTACAAAAAAACAAATTTGTCTTTATTTTGACTTTTTTTATTTATTTATTATTTTGTTTATTTTAATTTTTGTTTTTGCAACAAAAATTGTTTAATTCTATTTCTTAATCTTAGATAAAAAGTGAAAGTCTCCTCTCTATCACACTCTCTTTCCTCCTGTTAAATTCTCTCTTTTTTAACATTGTTTTGTTTTGAATCGACATAAGTAAAACAAGGCATTTAAGATTTGACAATGTTTTTTGTTTTTTTATTTAGGACAAAGAGGGATCTGAGATTCTTCCTTCTCCTCTATTTCTTTTTCCTCTCCCTCCTCTATTTCTTCTTCTTCTTCCTCCTCTCTCTCCTCCTCTATTTTTTCTTCTTCCTCCTCCTCTATTTTTTCTTCTTCCTCCTCCTCTATTTCTTCTTCTTCCTCCTCTCTCTCCTCCTCCTCTTTTTTCTTCTTCTTTGTCCTCCTCTTTCTCCCCCCCCCTCCATTATAGATGTGACATAGTTCTTCTTCTAAAGCCCACAAAGTCCTTCCTTCCCCAAGAGAAACGGATCTTCTTGTAAAGACCTGCAACCCAAGCTTTTGTCTCTCTTGATGTTCTTAATTGATTTTTCACATTAATTGCTTTCTTTTTTTTCTGCTCATAAAACTTTATCCTTTTTACAAATATTCTTTCCTTTATTTCTCATCCTTCATTTGTGTGTGGGGGGTGCAACAACCGTGTGTGTGTGTGTATGTAAGAATACATACTTGTATGTGGATGTGCATCTTTACATATATATGTGTACATCTGTGTGTGTGTGTCAGTGAATGTAAGTTTAGTTGTGTGTCAATATATGAATGTGTGTGTATAAGCTTAGACACAATCTAATGACTGTGTAGGTCATCAGACCAAAAGCTTTCTATCTGATGACTGCACAGGCGAGAAACCGACAGTCACCAAAGGCCGTTGATCTGAGATTGCTTATATTTATAGTTAGAGTGCTCGATATCAGTGATAGAGCATGTAAATAAATATAAATAATCTCAATCTACAGTGAAATGTATATTCCTCGATGTTGGAAAGAAGAACTACAGTAAGCTGTAATGAATAAGAAAAGTGCTCAATATAGTTGTAGAGCTGAATTTATTGGTTTATAATGTTGTTCTCTACTCAGGTTTCACCATCAGGATCTTCAGGAGAACACTTTGGTGAAGATCCTGATGGTGAAACCCGGGTAGAGAACAACATTATAAACCAATTATATGTTATGTTTAATACCAAAATTTCTAATCATGACTTTTTTTTTTTAAAATTTATTTTTGATGTTATTCAATAGTTAAAATTGGTTCTATTTTTTGTGCTTAAGTATTTCAATCCTTTGGACCCTAAAGAGATGATATATCAGCCGTTGCAATGAAAGGCAAAAGAAGACATCAATATTTTAGTTCTAATATGTTCTTCTAATAGAAGAACTCTGTTGGTAATTTTGCTAAATCAGTATTAGTAAAAGGAAAATAGAAATAAGACAACAAGGTCTTGAATTTTTCAGATATGAAAAACTTTGACATTTTATGCTGACACTTTCTTCTTTGTATTTAATTAGTTGTTAGGATATCTTTTGTTTTTTTTGTTTTTTTTTTCACTTTTTCTTTTTTAATGAGTGATGATGATGATGATGATTAATTAAATATTCTACTTTTTTTTTCTTCAAATTTTCTCTAATTTTTTTTCTTTTTTTTTATGAAAGATGAGATATGAAATGATTTTCAATCCTTTTTTTTTTCATTCTTTTTTTCATGAATGATGAATAAGAAAATACAGCTTTGTTTTCTTCATTTTTTTAAAGAAAATATTCTTCTGTTTTTAATTTTTTTTTTCTTAAAATTTCTTTAATTCTTAAAGAAAAATTTTTTTTTCTTTTCAACTTTTTTTAATTTTTTTAAAAGAAAATGTTTTTGTCTTTTTTTTTTTTAAAGAAAATATGAATGGGTAAAATGACTAAGAAGAACTATTGGCATTTTTTTCTTCTTTCTTCTCCTGTTTTGGTGGATTAATTAGTTTGAAATTCTTTCTGAACATCAAAGGAATGAGAAATTGTGAAATAAAAAACTGGCAGGGGGAATAGGGGAAAAGAAAGTAAATCTTTTTTTTATTTTAAAGCCAAATCCAGAGAAAAAGAAAGTAAACTAGCTAGAGGAGAGAAGAAGGAGAAAAAAATAAGGGGATTGAATAAAGAAGAGAAAAAAAAGAGAAAAAGAAAATAAAAGAAAAAAATGAAGGAAACACAAGAAGGAAAGTTCTTTGAAAATAAAGTTAGTCAGACTTAAAGAAAGAAAGAAAGAAAGAGTATAAAACGATTGTTGGGTGGGGTTTGTTCACTTGCAATTCACTCCATACCCTGGGCAGTTTGCTCTCTCTCTTTTTGTCTCCTAATATAACCTACCCCCCTGCCCTCTAATGCATAAAACTTTCTTATTCAATTGGGGGGGGGTATCTTCCAGCTCACACCCCTCCCCTCCCCTCATTTATTTTGTCTTTGTTAGGAATAAACTAACCTTCTTTCTAGTCCATCATGACACACTCTATGAATATGATGATGATAACATGCTATGATGATGATGATGATTCCCTGATTGTGCTTTTGATGATGATGATGATGATAACTGGCGATGGTAATGATTAAGACATCAAATGGTCATAATGATCACACATGTTGATTCCATATGATTGTGCTTTTGATGATGATGATGATGACACATAATGGTAACACAGGATGATGATGATGATGTTTGTTTTAAAAGATTCCAGACTTGTTCCAAAAATAATAATGAGCGCTCAGAGAGTACAAACCTGCACACATGTTAATTTTATTACCCTTCTCTTTTTAAATCAATTCTGTCAGTTAGCATGCATGTGTGTTTGTTGCAACTAAGAAATTTTTGACTGTAGATAAATTGGCTTCACATTGCTCATACAAAACAAAAGATCCAGCAATAAATATCCTATGAGAAATGTTATATATCAATGAACAAAGAAACCCAATTACAATTTCTTCTACCTTTTTATAATAAATCAAATATATTATTATCATTATTATTGGTCTAATCTTATAAAATTAAACTAGTGTTCTTTGTATTGGCTTTATTTTTTCTAATATAAATATTTTTTAATGAATCAATTGGTTTCAAATATATATATATATATATATATATATATAAAATTCAGTTTAATAACACTTATTTGAAGGGGGCGGTCGACGTGGCCCAGTGGATAGGCAACCAGACTTTGAAACCATAGTATGTGGGTTTGAACCAAAGGTGATCCGTCTATGTTGACTAATACCCTTGGGAAAGGTATGAATCCCCATCTTCCCTCTAGCAGTAAATTAAATAGTGCAACTAGTGTTACTAAAAAAATTATGTGTGTATAACAATAACATTTATCATAAGTAATTGTTCTCGGCATAAAAATGACCTAAAAAAGGTTGATATGCCGTTAAACATAAAACAAACCAAGTAAAACATCCTCATTAAATATCCAACGAACATTCTATCTCAAACAAAAACCCCCAATAAAAGATTTCTGTCATAATAAAACTTAATATCTTGTATGTCTATTTGATTTCTTTACAGGAAGATATTGTCAAGTTGAGTGAGAAGTATGTACGAGCTTTGGCCCAGGAGAGCAATGGAGTCGTAGATGGTCCCTATGCAGGGCGCTTTACTGCCTATGGTAAGTTATGTCTAGTTAAATCCACTTTTGATGCTCCCTCTGCGGAGCCCTATGCTGCCTAACTTATGACCAGTCCCACTTTTTACTAAATTCATTTCTAATGCTTTTCTCTACAAAATTAATTTCTAATGCTTTTCTCTACAAAATTAATTTCTAATGCTTTTCTCTACAAAATTCATTTCTAATGCTTTTCTGTACAAAATTCATTTCTAATGCTCTTCTCTACCAAATTCATTTCTAATGCTCTTCTTTACTAAATTCATTTCTAATGCTCTTCTCTACTAAATTCATTTCTAATGCTTTTCTCTACTAAATTCATTTTTAATGCTCTTCTCTACTAAATTCATTTCTAATGCTCTTCTCTACTAAATTCATTTCTAATGCTCTTCTCTACTTAATTCATTTCTAATGTTTTTCTCTACTAAATTTTCTTTTTTATAAAAAATTAATTTCTAAAAATGTTATATAGATTAAAATGTGGATTCATGCATACATTTTTGAGAACTAAAAAAAGATAAAAAAAATAAATCAAAAATAAAAGAGACACCTTGTATATAAATGTAGATGCATGTAAAAAAAAAAGACTTATGCATTGTAGATTACCCTCACATAATTTTGTGAGGCAACCTGAAAAATATTTACAACCCATAATTTCCATTTAAAAGTTAACAATCACTCGGGCTGAATAAAACTCTAAGAAAATATCTTACAAATTCAGTCTTCAACCTGTAATTTCCAAACATCTTACCCAGGATGTGAATCTATTTTGACCCTCATGTGCATACATAAACTCAGCATGTAAGGACAAGCATACATTACAAAATCCAGGGATCCTTTAGAGCACCTAATAGATGAAAATGCTGCAAACATGACCATTAAAATCATCAATCATGTTCACGTAACTCCAGTGGCATAGCAAAGGAGGGGTAGAGGGGGAAGTCCACCTGGGCGGCACATGCCAAGGGGCGGCATTTTTAGGGATAAAAAAAATAATATCAAAAAGCTGAAAAAAATCTGAAATTCTATAACCAAAATAAGTATTTATGATTTTAATTTATTTTATGTGTGTAATAATGATATTGTTTTAGAACAGATTTTTTAACTCTATCATCAGTTCAATTAAAATAATTATTCTAAGTTGATTATAATTTGATCCTTGATTGTAGTTTTATGAAAATAAATATTTTTAGGGCTTTTTGTAATTTTGAGCATTCAGTGGTCAGGGGGCGCAAAGTTGCTGAATTCTGGGAATTAAAATCCCAGTCAAAACCATTAGATCTTGTCATGGTATGAGTTATCCCCCCTTAGTGAGCCCTCTTAAATAAAAATTTAGCATAACAACTTCCATCCCTTTCCCAGTGCAGTAATAAAAATGTCTTAGCCAAATGGCAATGTACAAACGATACCCTGTCTCTGTCTTCATTCCATGATTTCTCACTCAGTACTAACAAAATATTATAAGCAAATAATATTACAGATCTACCTTTAGCTGCCTTGGGCAATTGGGGATTGTTAACTCGGGGAAAGTAGCTCAGGGATTTTGTAATCAGTGTTGCCCTTCACATAGATTAGCTACTTTTCTGCCAAAGGTAAATGGAATGGTTTAAACTGGGATTTGAACTTGTATTATATGATTCCATAGTTTAAGCTTTTTACAAATGCTCTACCTTGCTGCCTGTTATACTAATAGTCTATCTATGATAAAAAAAAAAAAAAACATGCATTAGCAATTGTTGGTCTTGGCATTTAATGAATGTGTAAAGGTTGGTGTGCTATCAAATCAAAATAAATTTCCAAAATAGTTTCATTTAGTTTCTTTACAAGAGTAAAATGTCAATTTACAATTAATAAAAGGTTAGTTATTCATTACAGCAATGTATTAGTAACTAAAGTTCAGTATATAATTTATAAAAAAAAACCAACACAATTAGTAATATTATGCAACAAAACCAATCCTTATAACTAACAATGTCCATAAACAGTGCGAAATAATTTGTATGAATAATTACTCTTTCTCTTGTAAATGCATTAACCAACCCCAACAAATTATATTAGGAAATCAATTTAAATTTCATAATTTCACTGGTAATATGAAATACTAGAAGTATTGCCCGGCTTTGCTCTGGTTCTTCTAAGTGCCTTTAGAGCCATATCTCAACACTTCATATTGAAATCCGTTTGTTTATTCGAAACAAAAAAAATATATAAAATTAAAAAAAAACAGATTTAACACCTCTACAAAAACATATATTATAACAATAATAAAGATGAGGACAATAGTCCAAAAAATAGTTCTATAAATCCTCAAGCAGTACTGGAGAAATTTAGAAAAAAAGGGTGCTCAAAATATTGGTGAGCAAATACAATTCAAACTTGTAGAAAAAATATAAGTGTTAAATCGCATGAATAAATATATTGTAGAAATGATAAAATGACCTCAGGTCACATATACTACCATGCAACAAAAACATTGTTTCTTTTATCTTCTCTGTCTCTAAATAACTTCCAAAAACTAAGATACCCAAATCTATTCCCTTTTCTCTTCCCCCAACCCTCTCTCTCTCTCCCAGACCTATGCTTGACTTAAAGGATTGGTTAGTCCTTCTCCTGGTTTCTAAGCAGGCAACATGTGTTCTGCTAGTAGCAGACACTTAAAACAAAAAGTATATAAAATATGAAAATAAAAGATTCCTCTCAACGTTAATATTTGTATACACTTCTTTATCAATTATACCCACTAACGTACAAATACTACAATATAAATACAAATTAATATTTTATAATCATTTCTTGAAATTATAGACTTTACAAGCTTATGGTTTCATCTAGTAATTTCGCAAATTATAATATCAAAAATGCAAGTGTATTCATGGAATAAAAAATCTGAAGGTGTATGGACTTTTCATCACCCAGCTACTAATCATTGAATATTTAATCACGTTTTTTTCATCACTTGGACTCTTAATCAACCCAAGAATTTTAATTACATGACGATTTTGTCCATTTTTTGCAATCATTTAGAATGATGATTCTTCATAATATGATGTATATACCCATTTTAGCATATAGACCCAAAATTGAAAAAGGTCCTAAAAATTTAACATAATAAAACATAATCACATAATTAATATTATTACATAAATAAATGGAATTCTTTAGAATGATGATTCTTCATATGTATATATATCTATTTTAGCATATAGACCAAAAATTGTCAAAGGTTCTAAAAATTTAACATAATAAAAACATAATCACATAAATAACATTATTACATAAATCCCTCCAAAGAAAAAAATTACATTTATTTAACTCGCTGATTTCGGGGTACTTAAGTGTTCATGTGATAAAAAAAACCAGGTGATTAAAAGTTTGGTGACTATACTTCCGTGATTAATAGTCAGGTGATAAAATGACAGGTGATGAAAAGTTAGTAAATGAATGTGAAAACACTCTCCTCAGAATAACTTTTTTTTTTTTTTTAAATCGGCTTATCTAAGAGGGTAATGGGTTTTATGCTGTCAGATAAAGATTTTAAAGGAGAGACACAAAAAATAAATATTTCGGGGTAACTGTAATGGATGGCTAGTTTTATTTATTTCCTCGTGAGTAATCTTTAAGCAATTCTTTAATACAAATATGAATCCATCTAAAATTCTTTGCTCAAAGATTGAGTTTTTATTTAGAAACATGCAAATAAAAAAATTGAAAATAAATAAAAAATTAAAAAAAAAAAGGTATGTTTTTTTTTTATTGAATCTCTCTGATTAATATTCTTTTGTTGTTATAACATTATGTCTGGGTCCGTTTCTGGCTCAGAATTGTTCTTAGCTCAAAATAACGAATCAAATTTGTGGAATGCAGAATGCTGAATGAATGCCAGGATGTTATTTGCTCTTAGTGGTTACATGGAGGAAAAAGTAAACTATAATGAAACGAAACAATCTTAACTTTTGATGAGTATTTGCAATATTGTAGCTATGGCAAAGAAAAGATAGAAATGAAGAAAGGAGGAACATAATGATATAAAAAAAAAAAGAAAATAAATTATAATTCACCAGCATATGGACTAGACACATCAAAAGAAGATTAAGGAACAGCATCTGATTGTCTACTTAGATAAGAAGAGTCTGCACTGATTTCAAATCAAGAGGAGTAGCAGGAGGAGAAACAGCAAGAAGAGGAGAAGTAGGAGGAGCTGCATCAGCAGCAGCCAGCCTCAGTCTCAATGGTGGTAGCGGTAGCAGCAACAAACAACAAGGTTTTTGTGTAATTCATTTTGTTTTGACAGATGAAAACAGAGAAAAATGTTTTGATCAAGAATGGGAACTGTTCACTGCAGTTGGGCAGTTATTTCATCTACTTTATTTTTGTCTTCAAGAGGGTTTTTTTTTCCATCCCCAGTTTTAGACAAGGAAAGAAAAAGAATAAAAATGAAAAATAATAAAAATGTAGAGACGAAAGAGAATAAAAAGATGAATGAATAAAAAAAAAGAAAAGAAAAATCTTTAAATGAAAAAATATAGATAAAAAAATGTATGAATAAAAAAGTGTATAAATGAAAAAAGGAAAGAAAAATGTATAAATAAAAGAAAGGAAAAAATGTATGTAGAAAAAAAAATTAATTTAAAAATATAAGAAAAATAAATAAAAAAGCATATAAAAAATTAAAAATGTATGAATAAAAAAGTGTATAAATGAAAAAAAAGGAAAAAATATATAAATAAAATAAAGAAAAAAATGTATGTAGAAAAAAATTAATCTAAAAATATAAAAAAATAAATAAAAAAGCATATAAAAAATGAAAAATGTATGAATAAAAAAGTGTATAAATGAAAAAAAAAAGAAAAATGTATAAATAAAAGAAAGGAAAAAAATGTATGTAAAAAAAAATTAATTTAAAAACATAAAAAAATAAATAAAAAAGAATATAAAGAATGAAAAATCTATAAATAAAAAAGTGTATAAATAAAAAAGGAAAAATGTATAAATAAAAGAAAGGAAAAAATATAGAGAAAAATAAATATAAAAATATAAAAAAATAAATAAAAAAGTATATAAAAAATGAAAAATGTATGAATAAAAAAAGAAAAAATATACATATAATAAAGGCAAATATCTATAATTAAAAAAGAAATAATGCCTAAATAAAAGAAAGAAAAAAATATATAAATTAAAAAAAATATAAAACTAAAAAAATAAATAAAAAAAATGTGAATAAAAAATAGAAAATAACAACAAAACAAAAAAATTTAAAAAATATATAAATATAAAAATAAACAAGTGTATAAATAAAAAAAATATATGAATAAAAAATATAAAAAATAAAAATAATAAATAAAGAAAACGTGTATAAATTTAAAAAAAATGAAAAAATGTATGTATATAAAAGGAAAAAATCTATAAAATAAAAAAAATTTCTTAATAAAAAAAAGGAAAAAATATGTATAAAATAAATAAGGGAAAAAGTGTATAAATACAAAAAAAGGAAAAAAATATAT
>JAUZSX010000052.1:1180557-1194806 GCA_034780655.1 Idiosepius hallami
ATGGTTTTGACTGGGATTTGAACTCGCGTAATACGATTTCAGAGCCCGAGCTTCTACCAATGCTCCACCGTCGCTGCCCTTTATTACACTTATATGTTGAAATATATATCTATCAATCTATCCATCTGTCTGTCTGTCTGTCTATATAGTTGTATATGTATGTATGTATGTATAGACTTTGATCAAAGCCTCCAGTATGTTGTGGTTGTGCAAGTAACTTTTTTAGGGTAAAGGGGCTGCAAGGCACATTCTGCCTCAGGGCCGCTGTGTGGCTAAGCACAACACTGTCTATTGTGTTCACTTTGGGGATTATCTGTATATATTTATTTACTCATTTTGATAGACCGAAATTCAATACAATAGATTATTTTTTTAAAATACAGTTCAACTTCCTAAACAACTGGCTATAAGTGAAATCTATTGGTCATTGATCTTAACAAAAACGGAAAAAACAAAATGAAATCAATCGGAAAGATGGTGGATGAAGAGCAGGATGAAATATTCCACTGAGTCTCAAATGAAACATCTCATAATTGTCACTTCTGATGAGAGTAAACACCGAAACAATTTGTTTCCAGTTCTAAATTGAACAATAAAATCGAAGCCTATCTTGCAAACACTGGCCTAAATCTGGGTCAGTCATAAAGAAGAAGGTTCTTGTTCATTCCTTTCTTTGCATTAGCTAATGGAAAGATTCAAATGAGATTACATTGAAACACTGAGGTCATCTAATATTCCCTAAGGTGAAAACCTTGAACATTTAATGATAAAGCTGAGTACAGTCAAAAACTAATGAAGCAATTGTTGTCTAAGAAGTTGTGAATCAAATCTTGTCTAGAAATAAAAGAATGTGTTTTTGTGCTTCTAATTCACAGAAGTTAAACTTGTTTGCTGTTCTATTGTTTCAAAACAAAAGAAGACATTTTTTTAAGTTGAAAAATTGGACCAATTGATGGAATCTAATTTGATGTTGACCCCCTTTCTCTGTCTTTAAAGCCAGACACACAAAGAATTATGCTGTGATTAGCTTTATAGAGGCTTACAATAGATAGAAATTCTAGGCCTAATAGATCAATGGTAAGCATTGAAAACATTTTGTTCTTACCAGCGTCAGACTGAGCCATCTGGCCAATTGTACCTGGTCTGAGGGCCCGGCACTGCAAAGGGGCCCATCTGGCTCTGGCCTCTTTGGATGTGTTTCTCATGGCTGTGTGGACTGCTGAGCCAGACACAAGTACTGGCTGATCCATAACCGGGCAAAAATGAAAATTTGGGAAGACAAAGAATCTTCACTGAAAATTGGGGTAGAATTATCAACACATACTTGAATTCACTACACGGTATATATATATAGGTAGTGACGATGGAGCATTGGTAAAAACTTGGACTCTGGAATCGTAGTAGGCGAGTTCAAATCTCAGTCAAAACCATTATTTTCACTTCAGCAGCCTCGAGCAGATGGGGTTCGTTAACTCGGGAGAGCATCTAATCTAGGTGAAGGGTATCACCGAATGTAATAAGCCCGGGTAAGAGCATGTAAAAATGTCCTTGTGTCAAACTTGAGTTGGTGCTCACCAAGTAAACATAATATATATTTATATATATATGTATTCACTTTTATATATTTATGTATATATATAAAATATACCCAGAGGATTGACTTTCAAAATCAAATCAGGGAGATTGATATCTGGATATGTTTTTTTGTTTTATACATACATAACTATATATTTTTGAGTCAATATAGATAGCATTTTGTAAGAATTGAGAAGCTATAAGTGGTTAAAAAGGAAGAAGAAATAAAAAGAAATGAAAAGTAAGAAGAGATCTAAGAAGAAAAAAGAGAAATGAAAAAGATAAGGAAAATAGAAAGAAAAGGTAAGAAAAGGAAAAATAAATAAATAAATAAAAGAAACAGAAAAATTAAGACACCAAGTCACCAAGGAAGAAATTAAAAATGGAAGAAATGAATCCAATCTTGTGAACCATCAGATAAATCCTAAAGGACATAATATAATGAGGATATTCATTTGAGAAGCTAATTTTTTTTTACTGCCTTGATATTTACTCATGTCACAACAATATTTTATTTCTGATAGCATTTTTCCACCCCTCCCTTCACAACTATTTTCTTTTTTTTTCAAATATGAATCATTCACTTATCAAGAGTAGACAAGTCATCACGAGAATATTGTTGAACATTAAAATTATTTTATCAATAAAAAAAAAACTGGTGGTTTTACTTAATTTACTTTACAAACAAAACTTTATCAAAATTGAAAAATGTGAATCCAATTTAAGTAGACATTTTTTTTTTCAAAATTTTAATATCTTGGTTTTCTTAAAAATAAAACAAATAGATAGAAATTTCTGGAGTGAAAAATACAAACAGAAGAAAATTTAAGACCAAAATAAAAATTTTTAATAATTAAAGCAACGATAATTTAGTAAATCATTTGCTAAAATATTTTTGGAGAAAGCAATCATAACAAACATCATTAATAATTTTCAATGCAAATTTACTAGAGGTTTTTCATCATTATTTTTCTTACTTGTTGAATACAGAATCATCATTTATGATTTATAATATGTACTCTTTAGTAAGCTGCCTATCTTTACAACCATCTAGCTGTAGGTTTTTTTTTCTGGAAGCTTTCTATTCTTTGTATACACTAGAAGGGTCAATATAGAATAGAAAGATATTGAGATTCAATATACAGCCATTTTGAGGAATCTCATCAAATATTATCAGGGGTTCAATTCTGCTAAAATGATATGTCTATTCCAGAAGTTAGTTTCACAAAAAGTCTTCTTACAAACTTCAGTATTTCCAGCTCCATTTCAGATACAATTCGTTCATTTCTTTTGAGTTTACATCCTTTTTCAGATACACTTTTTTTTCCTATATAAGTACAGATTTACATTAGTATAATCATCTGCGGTCATTCGTGGTCGAGTATTACTCACCTCCTTTCAGGAGGACGCCTGTTCGTAAAGTCTGTTTAACGTGGGGAGACTGAAGCACGTGCAGTCACCACATGGACCCTTGGCAAAGGATGGTCTTGTTCCAATGGTATGGATATCCCCGACGATTATAGGCCATCGTCTGTTGCAGCCTTCATCCGCATTCAGTGCTGTTGTGTCATTGTAGACATCATCCGCCACATCTGTCGATGAGGTCTTGCACTATTTAACCCATAGCTGGAGGGAAGATGGGGCTTCATACTTTTCCCAACGGTATTAGTCGACATGTTAAAATAGACGGAACTTGGATTTGAACCCACGTAGTACGGTTTCGAAGTCCGATTGTCTATCCACTGACCCACGTTGACCGCCCATTTGTATAATAGTTCTCATATTTCTAACAAATTTTCCTTTAAAAATCCAGGTTTACTTTAGAATAATAGACCTCATACTTCTAACAAATGTCATCTTTTCTTTGATTGAAACATCTTAAATGATTAGAATTTTACTTTTATCTTCAAAAGCTCGATTCACTTTTGAAGAGAGAAAATCTTTAAAGTCAAAAAACTAAATATGTAATTATCCGAAAGATGCAATCACTGTTTCTGATCTACATACAATATCACTTCCAAGCCGAGTTCATTAATTGTTTTTAGAAACTGTCATTGAACAGTTTTCAGAATAAAAAGAAATATATGAAGAAAGAAAAAAAGATTATAAAAACAGAACTGAACTGAAAATGACTCTTTACCCATAAAATGAGATCATTTGAAGAAGTATCAGTGTAGTGAATAGCTAAAAAAACATATCCGGTTGAATCTGATCAATCAAATGGAATGGAGTCAAAGAAAAATGTATTGATCCATGAGATCAGAATATTATTTATCTAAACTTGCTTTGGTAAAATCATTATTCAAATAAATGATATAATTTACTTATTCTTATTTTTTAGCAATATATGAAAAAGTTTCAAATATATGCACCATGTGGGTGGGGGGCTAGACAGTTTTATCAATGATGTATTTCCGAGGATCGGTAGGGATTTCAGGTGTTGCAACATCATATCCCTTTACCACACCGATCCAAACAGAGTTGATTAATCATCCTCAGAAAATTATCTATCCAAACCTGCTTTGGTAATATCATTATTCAGATAAATGATATAATTTACTTATTCTTATTTTTTAGCAATATATGAATAAAGTTTCAAATACATGCACCATGTGGGGGAGCTAGAGGGTTTTATCAGTCATGTATTTCCAAGGATCGATGGGATTTCAGGTGTTGCAACATCATACCCCTTTACCATGCTGATCCAAACAGAGTTGATCAATCACCTTAAGCGAGCACTATCAAACACTGGAACCAAGATTTTTAACCCTGTATGAACAAGTTTCAAACATACGTACCATGGTAGGAGGGCTAGAAGGTATTATCAATAATGTATTTGCAAGGATCATTAGGTATTTCAGGTCTTGCAACATCATAGCCCTTTTCCACATTGATCCAACCAGAGTTAATCAATCTTTGTCCCACTCTTAGTAAGCACTATCAAACACTGGAACTAATGTTACTGTTTTTGTTAGTGAGAGCCAATTTGTATCAAGTTGTGAACAATAAACTTTTTCTAAATTGACTTTTTACCTTCCCACTATGTAAAATTCTAATATCAAACCTGACTAAAAAATAAAATAATAATGGTTAACAAGTTATTCAGGAAAATAAAAATAATTTAAAAACATCCTAATTTTTTATGAAAAAATTGATTTTATTATTAGAATTGTTTTTTCTTTAAGAATTTTTTTTCGACAAAAACAGTTTGAAGTTAAAAAAAAATATTTAGAAAAGAGCATTTGATAAATAAATAATAATTCACTTTAATAAAGAAAGAAATTGTTGAATTTGCAACAGACAGGAGTACTGGATGGCCGTTTCAACTTTAAGACTCATCATCAGCACATAGACTGATCCCACTCGGGATCGATCCAAACCAATGACCTGCAGCTAAGAATGCAAACATTACCGCTAGGCCATGGTCTGTAGTATTTAAAATTCAATGATAACCTAACCCATCAATAATTATACAAACAAGGGTGTTGGAGATTTTGATCTACATAATAATAATAATAAAAAAATCCACTGTTTTGTGTGTCTTTAATCTAACCCTAACTGAATGCCTAACAGCTTTTCATCTACATATTAAAAAAATTTTAAATTTAGGTAAGTTTTTTTAATTGTGTTATTTTGAAATGTATGATTCATCTTTTACTGAAGAAAATTAAGTTGGGCGAATAACAATAAAAGAAGCAATAATATTTTAGGGGTGGACAATAACTTTATCTTTGACCATAGAAAGAATTCATTTGAAGATCTATCAAATAAATGAAGTGAATAGATTAAAAGAAATCTATGAATTCTTAAATGGTACTAAGTTGAAAAAAAAAAATGTTGATGCATGATGACAGTGTATTATCGCAGACATTGCATGTAAGTTCAACAATCGTACAAATTATAATTGAATTCTTCAATCAGAAAACCTCAAACCGAAGAAAATATTTCTGAAAATCCTGTGAAGCATTCAAGAGAAGATCAATAGATGAAGTGGAAAATAATTGAGTCGAAAAAAATATTAAAAAAATGAGACAGAGAAAGATTAAAGATGCACAAAACAGTGGACTTTTTTATTATTATTATTATTCAAAGAAGTAAAAGCCAAAAAAAAAAAAAAATTAAAGTAAAATAATTTGTAGATCAAATGGCTAACGATGCAGCAGAACTTTAGAAGTTAGTTTCCATAGAAACTAAAGGTTTTTGATGATAACTTTTATGTAGATTAGAAAAAGCAACAAATTATAAGAAACTAGAAGGACAACTTGATATTGCCCTGATATATATATATATAAAAAAAGAAGAAATCTTATAAAGCAATTTAATAATATTCTTTAGAATAGCAATGGGAACAGGAATTTATTTTCTGTTTCAAAACAATTTTAATCATTAACTTGATATTAGATTTAACCCATTCTGGTTTTTATAAGGTTTTATCTCATTAGAGATCAAAAAATTAGATTTATAACATTACAAAGTTATGTTTATTGCATTATGAGTTTAAACAGAAACACCATAAATGGCTGAAAATAGATTAAAAGCAAATGCATTCTGCGAATATTAATCATACACTTCCTTTGTTATATGTCTATTAAAAAAAGGTAAGGTGTTATTAAAAGAAACCCTTTTCTTTTATCTCTTACCACATTTCTCCACAAAATAATCATTCAAAATTATTCAAATTATAAACTTAAACTTAATATTTTATCTATTTTCAAACTTATTCATTTATGAAAAAAAAAATGAGTATGTGTATGACAAAAAATACACCCAATTGTCACATGCATAAATATATATGACAGCAATTGCTTATTTGATATAAGTAATTCATTGAATTCTCAGGTTAAACAGGCAGAGAATTTTATAGATCTTTCTGGGGTGTTTTTTACACAGAGGATGGACAAAATTCTACCTTTCTGTCTTTGAAGTATGTCTATGACAAGAAAAATACACCCAATTGCCACATACATAAATATATATCACAGAAATTGCTTATTTAATATAAGTAATTCATTGCATTCACAGGTTAAACTAGCAACACAGAGAATTTTATAAATCTTGCTGGGGTGTTTTTCACTTTTACACAGGGGATGGACAAAATTCTACTTTTCTGTCATTGAAGTTTACGTTGTGATCTCGCACCCTCCTTCTCTGTGTAAGCAGAAAAACCATTGGTTGAATTAGATCAGTTTGGGTAAATCCTAATTAGGTTGGTTTTATTTTGTATATGTGTATAACTTTACTCTTTTTTTCAGACATATATTACCCTTAAATGGTCAGCGACGATGGAGCATTGGTAAAAGCTTGGGTTCTGGAGTCGTATTACAAGTAGTTCAAATCCCAGTCAAAACCATGACATTCACCATAAAAATGTCCTTGTGCCAAACTTGGTTGTTGCTACTTACCAAATAAATATGATATACACACATACACACTCACACACACACACACATAATATATATATATATGATATTTACTTGGTGAGCACACCCAAGTTTGGTACAAGGACATTTTTATGTGCTCTTACCCGGGCTTTATATATTTGGTGTTACCCTTCACCTAGATGAACTGCTCTCCCAAGCTAACGAGCCCCATCTACCCGAAGCTGCTAAAGTAAAAGTAATGGTTTTGACTGGGATTTGAACACGCGTAACACGATCTCACAGCCTGAGCTTCTACCAATGCTCCACCATCGCTGCCCAAATCTGATCTAGGATATGTTCTATATATGACAATTTTTTCGGATATAACAGACTTTTCATGTGTTATTTATTAACTTATGCTTAGAAATATAATTTTGAAAGTTCTTAAACGTACTGGAAGGGCAGTTGACGTGGTCCAGTGGATAGACAGACTTCAGAACCATGGTACACAGGTTCAAATCCAAGTTATTAAATACTGAAAATCATTCTCAAAGTGAAAACAAAGTTGGAACTCAAGTGGCGTGCCAAGTTATATTTTATAACAACCTGTTCAAATGCCTGAGTTGTCATCGTCATCATCGGTGGTCACTCATGGTCAATTATGACTGTCCTCTATTTTGGTCCCTTGGGGCTTTCAGATAATTAACCATCGCAGTGCGACTGGTAAATCGTGCTTCCTAGGGGCCGATCCTAGACCCGATTGTAGGATGGATTCCGTTTCTGGGGACGTCTTTTAACGTGGGGAGACTGATGCACCTGCAGCCACCACACCACCCCTTGGCAGAAGAGGGCGTTGTTCCAATGGCATGGCAAACCACGACGACTGAAGGCTATCCTCTGTTACAGCCTTCAACCACCTTTAGTGTCATTGTTGTCATCATCCACCACATCCGCTGTTGAGGTCTTTTTGGATTGCGCTTTGTCTAGAACCTCGCCCTCATCGCCACAGGTGACCCTACCAGGAGCCAAAGCTCCAGTTGGCATCGCTCTCAGGTTCATTGGAACACACAAGGTTCTTCAACACGACAAGGTGATGATCCAGGGAAAACTGGATTAAGCTTTACCAGGAACCTAAGCTCTGGACAGCATTGCTCTAAGGTTCATTGGAAAACACATGGTTCTTCACCACAACAAAGAAGAACTGGATCATGCTTTGTCTGGAACATCCCAATTAACCTTACATCCATGGGTGACCCTACCATGAGACTAAGCCTTGGACAGCATTGCTCTAAGGTTCATTGGAAGACACATGGTTCTCCACCACAACAAGGAAGAACTGGATCATGCTATGTCTGGAACATCCCAATTAACCTTACATCCATGGGTGACCCTACCATGAGATTAAGCCTTGGACAGCATCGCTCTAAGGTTCATTGGAAAAAAAAGGCCAATGATTAAATGTTAATTGAAAATATCCCTACATTTTTTTTATTTTTCTCTTTAGAAAATGAAACCACAATAGTTATTTTAAAAAACCACTAAAATTTGCATGTGTATGGGAATGCCTTTCTGTATAATAGATTCCCTTAGTAACTTCAGAGGAAAACTTTAGAAATAAATTAAGTAGTATATGAAGGATTATAAATGAATTTAGTAGGAAAAATCATTAGAAATGAATTTAGTATAAAAAAGCATTAGAAATGAATTTAGTTTTAAAGTAAGCATTAGAAATATATTTAATTTTAAAAAAGCATTATAAATGAATTTCATATTTAAAAAAAAGCATTAGAAATGAATTTAGTTTTAAAATAAGCATTAGAAATGAATTTAGTATTTAAAAAAAGACATTAGAAATGATTTTAGTATTAAAAAAAGGCATTAGAAATGAATTTAGTATTAAAAAAAACATTATGTATCAATTTAGTTTTAAATAAAGAATTAGAAATGAATTCAATTTAAAAAAAGCAATAGAAATGAATTTAGTATAAAAAATCATTAGAAATAAATTTAATTTCTTAAAAAGCACAAGAAGTGAATTTAGTTGAAAAAGCACTAGAAAAATAATTTAGTATTAAAAAAAGCATACCAAGTGAATTTAGTTGAATTTTTTCAACTAAATTCACTTCGTATGCATAAGAAATTAATTTAGTAAAAAAAAAAGATTAGAAATGATTTATTTTTAAAAAAAGTATTAGATATTGATTTAGGTTTAAAAAAAAAGGCATTTGAAATAGATTTAGTCCAAAAAAAAGCATAAACTTCTTCTTTAAGGCTTCCTAAATTACCTTAGTGGCAAGTCACCGATTCCTTAGCAAAGCCGGGCAATACTTTTAGTATAAAACTCTATAACTTTTGAAAAATAATCACTTTTGGAAAAAGTTTAAAACGTATGGAAAATCTGCGTAAAAGTAATCAAAATCTGAACTCACAAAGCTCTGACGTCAGCATAATAGAACGCAGGCGCACCGCCATTTACACACATTGTAATTAATGTCGCCTGGAATTTTCGTGGAAAAACATCGATGATCGGTAAGTTTTTAAGCTTTATTTATTTCTGCCTGGATTTCTCTTGGTATTTTTATTATCTCCATTTACTCCGATTCAGACGACAATCAACTTGTAACTTTGTTCTTGTGTTATTTTTTTATTATTTTACAATTGTATTCTTTTATTTTGTTGTCATATCAGATGATGAGGCATGATTGACCTATTTTTCATACTACGGAATCTCAATCGATCTAAAATAATCTAAACATTAATCTAAAACATCTAAACATTTGGATTTTTTCCCTGGCAATATATACTTCCTCAAACGAATCGGAACTTTTAAATTTGAAATAGATATTAAGAGTTTATATTTTTTTATAACGTTTTACAAATACAACGTTTTTTTTTTTAAAGAACTAAAAGTTACATTTTATTTTTAAATTGCAATAAATTTGTATTTGTTTATTTTATGTAAACCTCAATTTAAAAAAAATAATTTTTTTATGCGAAGAAATAACTTTTTAAATTTAAGAATTGACTTCGATTTTGTATAAATAATTTAAATTTTGTAATTTGATATAGTTAGTTCTCTAAACAAATAAATTTCTAATTACATTTTATTTATACTAAAAAATCTTTTTAATTACATTTTATTCTTAGCAAAAAAAATCTTTTTCTACTTAAAAAAAAAATAAATATGCTATGCATTTTATATCAGAAAATTTATCTTTTCAAATAACTCCGGATTTGGTGTAAGCTTTCACCACATAGAAATAAGTAGATAGTTTAAGTTTTATCATTGTAGTCTCTTTTGGTCACCCGTAGAATGAGAATGTGACGCGTAAGTCGGTTAGCTTTCTTCGTCTTATCGGTTCAGCCATTGGCAGTTTGCTAAAACACAAACTGTATTTTTGTCCAATAGATTTCTGTTAGAAAGTCCGAACGGACACGTGCCCAGTGTCACTGTTTTCCGTTGCTAGGGGTCGGGGAACAATTTCAGGCATGACTTGATTAATTTCTTCCAAAAATTAAAAAAAAAAAAGGAAATACTGTCTCAAAATTAAACCCTGGTGTGTCATTTTTTAAGTAACACGATCGAGAGTCAGTCATTTCTTTTAAAAACCCGACAGAGAGAGAAGAGAGAGAGCTCTGAAAACAAAAATAATACCAGAACAAGTTGTTTATTTTCTGAGCGAAGAAAAAATTGTCACTTTGGAATATTTGTAGTTTAATAATTTGTTTTGTTTTATTATTAAAAGATTAAAATAATGTCTAAAAACTAGGTTTGCTGTCTGTTTAAAACGATGTAAGAACACGCGTGGCCTGACCTACGCCATTACTTTAATGTTTGTTATTACTTTTTAAAAATTTTAAAAATAAAATCTATTTTTTATTTTGCGAAAACAGAAAATAGTGTTATAAGATAATATCTCTTGATTTTCTAGAAACCAATATATATATATATATATATATTTTAAAAAATGTATAATCTAAATTTAAAAAAACTAACATGTTCAATTATAACATTTTAATTTAAAAATTTAAAGTTCTAAAAAAAAAAAACTTCCTGAATCCTGGAGACTTTTTGTGACTTATTTCTCAACCCCTTCTACGCTAAAGGTCCGATATATCGGCCTAAATACAAAAGGCAAAAAAAGACACACTGACATTTCGACCCTGATATGGTTCTTTCTTTAATAGAACGGGTCTGAGTGACTACTTGGTAATATTGCCAGGTTCCAAAGGTAGAAGTTGAAATGTGTGTGTCTTCTTTTGCTACAAATCGCCAGGGCCGATATGTTGGTTCTTTAGGGTTTAAGGGTTAGAAATTGAAAATTCATATTTAAAAGAAAATTCTTAATTATTTCTAAATTTTCGAAATCTTTTAAACAATTATTCCGTGAAGGTATTGAATTTTTCTTTTAATATTAAATTCTTGTTGGTGAAAAAGAAAAGAAAAGCCCTTTTTCCGCTTCGATTTATTTACATAAGAAACTTCGAGTTAATTTTTTAATATTAAAATTTGAAAATGATATTTATTTTGTAATTTGAAAAAAAGTTTAATTATTTTTAAGTTTTGATTTTTCTTTAACCATCAAGTTTTATATTTGCACAAAAACAATAAATAAAATAAAAAATTAGAAAAAAAAACCCACAGTTCAATTTCCCTTCTTACTTTTTTTATTTGATTTTAAATAACAAAACGAACCTTAAATCTAGAATAAATTGATGTTGAATTGTTTTTAACCCTGAAACCCTAAAGAATCGATATATCGGCCCTGACGACTTAAGGCAAAAGTAGACACACTCAAAAAACGATAACCTCCACCTCAGGATTCTGACCTAGCAATATTACCAAGTAGTCACTCAGAGCCGTTCTATTAAAGTAACAATATCAGAGTCAGAATGTCAGTGTGTCTTTTTTGCCTTTGATTTCTAAGGCCGATATATCGGCCATTTAGGGTCGAAAGGGTTAATAACAAATTTCGAATTTAGAATAACTTGATATTAAATTGTTTTTAAGGATAATTAATGTTTTGTAAGCTTATGAAATGAATTAGATAAATTTCATCATGGAAATAAAAATTACTTTCGCCTTGAAAAACAAAAAAACAAGTTTTTGGACCCTGACATTTCAAAATTACCAACTAGTCACTCAGAAGCCTTTCTATTAGAAGTCCCTATTAAAGCCAAAATACTGGTGTGTCTATATTTTGCTTTAGGTCGCCAGGACCGATATATCGCCCCCTAGTATCTAAAGGGATAAATATAACTTGGATATAAGAAAGAAAAAGTATCTTATACCCGGGTTTTGTTTAAGGGAAGTATATAAGGCTCTAATTTAGGACCAGAAAAAAATTGGGATTGTTTCTAGAAGACCCCTCCCCACACGCCAAAAAAATACCCCCACCACTCAATTACTCAAAAAAGCAAAATTAAAAGTGTGTTTTATTAACCCTAACCCTAATCCCCAACCCTAACCCTAACCCACCTGACAGTATGTTCATGCTTGGGGTGACTCATTCAAAGTTAGTGAGTTTTATGAGTTTTTAAACTGACCTACTGGGTTACTTCCCCGTGGCGGTGGTATTTTTTTAGAATTCCGTTTTTTACATTAGTGGCGGGGGTCTTCTAGAAAAGATCCAAAATTCTTTCTTGTATCCAGGTTTCTCTTATAAATGGGTTACACTGTATTTTTTAAATGCTTGAATGTTTGTTGTACAAAGTAAATAAGAATAAAAAAAAAATTCATAAAATTATAACATAAAATGAAAAAACATTTCGTGAATAAGTTTTTTCTTAGAAAAGGGGAATTTAACAAAATCTAAAATAAAATATTTACCTAAAAAAAGTAAAGTTATATTTCCCACAAAATCAACCTGTGGTTTTTGTTTAGATGTTGTGTTGTTGTACATCGGGTTTGTTAAATAACTTTTAAGAAAATGTCAGGAGAGATAATATTTATTTTCAAAACTTTGTCCTCTTCAAAATACAAGGATTGTTAAATAAGTAATGAGAAAATTTCAGAAGAGATAATATTAATTTTCAGAAAATCTATTAAACCACTTCACTCATCTGTTCATCCCCATAGGCCCCCTTTAACATTCCTTAAGGTTCTTGTTTGGTTTTCCTAAGTTTAAAACAAAATCAGATGACATAGCGTTTTCCTAGTTTCCACAGATTGGCAAACTTGATCAGACTGGTCCCAAAACGAACACCGCTGTGCTCAAACTTAGAATGAGAGGAAGTTTTCAATAAATCATTTTGAAGACTATATGTGCTTCACCATGAAGTAGCAGTTTGACCAAATCATTCCATTTCAATGATTTCGGAAAATAATAAAATTTATTGTAGTTTAAATTTTATATGACCCTAGTGCACAGTAACTTTTTGGACACCCTGTGTAATGAAGGCAGTTTTGGAGATTAGAATACTAAATAAAACTGGTATCCCGAATCAGGATTTGAACACTAGACCATCAGATTGCCTTCATTATTTTAATCTTAAAAGTTTGAGCTATTTAAGAGCTGTACTGAGGTTCTTTTGAGTCTATATTTTCTGCACTTAGTTT
This sequence comes from Idiosepius hallami, assembly GCA_034780655.1. Taxonomy (NCBI): domain Eukaryota; kingdom Metazoa; phylum Mollusca; class Cephalopoda; family Idiosepiidae; genus Idiosepius; species Idiosepius hallami. The sequence continues at coordinate 1,194,052 of JAUZSX010000052.1, forward strand.
TAGAAAACCTAATAATGAAAAGTTGGGTTTAAACCAGTGGTTTTCAAACTTTTTTTTTTGCCACCTCCCCCTTCACCGCTGGACTAAAATGCCAGCGCCCCCCCTCCTCCAACGAACGTCATAGTGACAGTACATTTAGAAGAATACAAGGTGGAAATATACAAGCAGGAACGTCAACTTGCAGCGACAGGGGAACACTTAATTAAATCCTCTTGTTTTCCAGCTTTTCTACCAACACCAATTGAACATTTTACTGTAATTTCTCTAAGCTGCCCTCTTCACTATTTTAACACCCCCTCATCTGACTACTTACTTGCCAGCCCACCCCTAAGAATTCATATTGTCCCTCACAGAGGGTGGTACCGCCCACTTTGAAAACCAGTGGTTTAAATTATAGAAAATACAAAGAAGGTGAATTAATCAATTCTCTTTGGTTTTATTTAATGACAGCCATGGCTGAGGGTGAGACTTATGCAGTGTATGATTCAGATACACATCAACCACTGACTCTCACCGTAAATGCAGAAGATGCCCATAACAGTATCCAGTATATTACCTCGGATGGAACAACAGTCACGGGTCTAACGCAGGCCCAAGCAGCAGAAATCGTTCAAGTAAGTGATTGGCCTGAAACATTTCCTCCTTTTGATTTTGACTTGATTTTTTTTTTTTTTTTTTCATTCATGTTAAATATCACGCTATCATTCCTTGTAAAAAGAGGCAAAATGAATCCAATGGTAAATTATACAACAGTA
>JAUZSX010000052.1:1281188-1292467 GCA_034780655.1 Idiosepius hallami
CACGAACCAATTCAAATCTTGAAAATTGGTATATACCATCCGTCGGTCATAGACCGCCATCCTGTCAAATTTAGTTTTGATTCGTCCAAAAGTTCTCGCTCTAGAAGTGTTGGGTTGTACAGATACAGGAACGCTTTAACTGTATTATATTATATCAGATATTTAGGCAGAAAAATCATTTGCCTACAAAAATAATTGATATTTTTTTTTCTTAGAAAATGGTTTTGACAAAAGATTGATATGCTTTAAAACAAAAAAATTTGTCCGCTTTTTCAGAACAAGTAAATGGAGAAATTGGCCGGAATATTTTTGGGGGTCAGGGACCGGTTATAAGACAGCAATTTGACTGGCTAATGAAATGAACTTAATAGTGTTAACCTAGCCCTAAACCTAACCCTAGCCAATCGAATTGCTGTTCTTATAACCAGTGCAAATCCCTGTGAAAAAAAGTATTTCTCCATTTGTTTGTTCTGCAAAAGCGCCGAAAATTGTGGCTTAAATAGTTCTATTACTATTCCTAACACAATATTTCTAAACGTTTTCTCCCAGTAATACAAAAATATCATGACACACTTGGCAAAACTTAAACAGCAAAAACACAGATTATATACATTATATATATTTGTGTGTGTGTGTGTGTGTGTGTGTGTGTGTGTGTGTACACTTATACATATACTTGGGAAGAATATAATTATTCAGACATGTTTCTTTAAAAAGAATTTTCTTTTTTCTTTTCAATACTTTTAATTTAATTTGTGAGATAAGAAAAAATTGAATTAAAAATATTGAAAAGAAAAATTAAAATTCTTTTTAATGAAACATGTCTGTAGACACCGATTCTCTTCAGATCACAAAAGTTAAGCAACGTTGAGCCTGGTCAGTAGTTGATGGGTGACCATTTACAAATACCATGTACTGTATCTTGCACCAGGCAGGGAAAATACCTAGGTTAGTATCTGGGGTGGCTGAAACCCACTGAGTAGATGTACCCTTAGTCTTTGGGAAGTCAGGCATCTAGAAGAAGGAAAACTGACGTGTAAACCTGAGATCTGTTGTTCACGTAGTCTGTGGCAATCACTTGCACCGACTGTGTGTTATCAACAGTTCCAAGAAGTGTAGCTGGTGCTACACAAAGCCTTCACCACTATAAACAAATCCCTGTGTAGTAGTCTGACGATGATACATGGTTTGATGACCATAATAAAAAAAATAAATAGATAAATTTCTGTTGTTTTTAATGAAACTTATTTAAATGAAAAAATGCAGCCTAAAGAAACATATTTGTTTGTCCCAAAAGTTTGTAAACACTTTGAAATTTTACTCGCCAAGTAATAAAAAAAAACCAACAAAAATCATTCCTCAAAATAAAGACCATCATTTTACAAGACCTTTCTGCCATTGATCTGCAAGCTTTTGATTTCTGGTGAAAGCACAATTCAGCCAGCTTCAAATCAAAGAATGCTTTCACAAACTTTTGGGACACTCTAAAATGGATATACAGTATCGTCCAAAAGTTAAGGAACTGTCAATCATTTTATTTAAATGGCTTCTAACTTTATGTATGAAAAAAAAATAGTGATTTTCTTCAAATCAAAAATTTAAAAAATATTTTTTTATTAAAAGTAATGTTTTTAAACATTGGAAAAAAATCACCCCTTTTTTTATAGATAAAATTAGAAGCCATTAAAAAAAATTGATTGACAGTTCCTTAATTTTTGGACGCTACTGTATACCACAATAATATTTTTGTAGCCTGCTGATGTGCCAGGGCACAGGTATCAGGAGTTGAGTAGTTGTTCTAAGTATTAGTCTAAAAATCAAATTTTTGAGAAAAATGACTCTGGCATTAAATGACCTTCAATTGGTCATATAACAAAGCTTAACTATTCAGACACTATTTTTCAGTCGTATTTCAAACCAGATTCTTCTCTTTAAAAACTGACAACACTTGTATTTTAACTGCCCTTCAACAAACATGACATTTAAAAATTAAAAGCATGATCTGAATTTTGATAGAATCTTTTCAGAGATATCTTATGACAAAAACAAGCCAAAAAACTAGAAGAAAAAAACTCTTTTAGTTTTATTTTGCAGCAAATCAACTGATTTTTGGTTATCTATTGCTGATTCAGTTTGAATTTGAATACAGTCAAGTCACGTTTGAGACACCAGTTCCCGTCAGATCACAAAATTTAAGCAATGTCAAGCCTGGTCAGTAGTAAGATGAGTGACCATTTAAGAATACCATGTACCATACTGATACGGTCAATTGCGTTAGAGGCACCGGTTCCTATCAGATCACCGAAGTTAAGCAATGTCAAACCTGGTCAGTAGTTAAGACGAGTGACTATTTAAGAATACCAGGTACCCTATTGATATAGTCAAGTCGTGTTCGAGACATCGGGCCCTTCAGATCATCGAAGTTAAGCAACATTGAGCCTAGCTAGTAGTTAGATGAGTGACCATTTAAGAATACTACGTACCGTATCAATACATTCAAGTCATGTTGGATCTAATTTAATAAGAATTCAAAACAGTGATTCTTAACCTGACTGTGGCCCAACATTGCACTAATATAATATTGTGAACCAACCCAAAAAATTCCTCACAAAATGAAACTAATTTTACAGAGCACCACAGGTAGATTCCATCAACCATTACACCTAGTAGTGGTGTGTTGGGAAGCAAATTTGTTTTTTGCTGTTCCCGTAGCATACTTGTTTTTACGACGGTGGAGCATTGGTAGAAGCTCGGGCTGTGAGATCGTATGACGGGAGTTCAAATCCCAGTCAAATCCATTACATTCAACTTTAGCTGCCACGGGCAGATGGGGCTCGTTAGCTCGGGAGAGAAGCTCATCTAGGTGAAGGGTAACACTGAATATATAAAGCCCGGGTAAGAGCACGTAAAAATGGCCTTGTGCCAAACTTGGGGGTGCTCACCAAGTAAATATCATATATATATCATTATTTCTTTTTTGTTTTAGGAGGCAAAAGCTATTTTCCTGTTCAACAATGGTATCAAACTCACAAGGCAATAATGTCAGTAAATAGAAAAACTCTTCTCAACCGGGATAAGTGTCCAATAAAGGCATGAGTGCTGTTGACAAACAAAAGCTACAAATTTCTCCAAATAATCCTAAGAAAAAGTTAAATCAGTTTTAATGTCTGAGTGCCATGCGTTTTCTAAGAAGACAATTGCGGTATTGAAGGATGAGAATAAAATTTAAATGGTTTGAAAAATCGTTGAAAGGAATCAGATGAGCATGGCAAGGACAAAAGAGTAAAGTAGAGACAAGATTTCTGATTTGTTTGACAGTAAGAAAGGGTTTGGTGGCGTGATTGGGAAGATGAGTGGACAACTTGTTCATTTGCTCTTTTGTGTAAAGGTGGCTCTAAGTCCGGTTCTGGTGATAAGTGCGAACTGAACAGCTTTTTGCCGACTGTGTTTAGAATTTACAAAATGGTAATTTATCTTAATGGCTTCTTGTTCAATAGTTTGAAATCTTTGGTAAGGAACTGCATTCAACATAAATGCGTCAGACCAACTTTAGATGATTGATGACATTTTGATTTAATAGAATAAAATCTTTTAGGTAAACAAACTGCTCGATGGACAAAAGTAATTAGAACCATTTGTATGTATGGAGATATTTGGGTTTGGGTCACTTTGTTTAATGGCATATCAAGCTATCTTTTGGGTGGCCAAGATGGAGCATTGGTAAATGTTTGGAATCTGGAATTGTTTTATGCAAGTTCAAATCCCAGTCAAAATCATTGTCTTTACCTTAGAGAGACTTATAAGCAGGAGTCTTTTGAGCAATAAACGTCACATCTCAGTCGCTCTCAAATTGAGATATATTTAATCATGTACTTTGTACTCTTGTAATTTAGAGTTGAAAAAATCTCCAGTTAATTCGAGGGATCATGTGACCCTTTGACTCAGGATCAGTATAGAAAAAAAAGATGGAGGACCCTAAGAAGGACTAACACATATTGTTCTTCAACCCGTTATTATTCTGTTACAGCAGCAAGGAGAACATGGTAAATATTTCCTTAATTGTTGTAAATTAGCAAATCAGAATTTGTCTTTCTCTGGTTTTTGCTATTAGCATTGAGATTTGTTGCTTCTTTTGAAAAAATTATTTGTAAACCTTTCTTCTGTACAACTCATTCTCACTTTTGTTTTTTGTAGTGTTTTGATGTCAATAAAGTCATTATACATCAGTACAGAAGTCTCAAGCCTTGTTCATTTAAGAGCAGCCTGCGCCAGTTACAAGCATATCGACTCTTACTTGGTCATTCAATGTTGAAAACTGTTTTAATTTGTTCTACCTAGTTTAATTGCGTTACTAAAACATATGAAATTAATTTAGTATTAAAATGCATTAGAAATTAATTTAGTTGAGAAAAGCATAAGAAAATTCATTCAGTATAGAAAATCATTAGATTGATTGATAGATTTATGTAACCAGTATATCAACTCCCATTAGGTTATTTAATGCAAAAAACTGTTTTAATTAGCTCTACCTAGTTTACTTGTTTTACAGTTTTTGCTTGTTTATGTTTTGTTTTTTTTATTTTGTTGCTTGTCTTTAATTATTTTTGGGGAGATACAAGGTTATTATTTTTAGTTAAATATTTTTTTGGTTATTGGAATGCATTTTATAAGTTCAAGCAGTTTTTGCTTTCTTTTCTTTTTTGAAGAAATACTCTCAGAAAAGTGTACCAATTCATTGTCTTTCTTCTTCTGTTACAAGTTAAGTACTGTTATTATAAAACTTTGGTAATACTCTATATCCACACCCCCTATTCACTGACACAATACAATTTTTAAGAATAAAAAGGCTTTATTTATCAACAGTATCACAGCTTATTTTAAAGGAAATGGCCTCCATTGGCATTGAAACATTATTTTCTTCTGCACAGCAACTTTTTAGACAGCTTGTATATGATATTTACTTGGTGAGCTCAAACCCAAGTTTGGCACAAGGCCATTTTACGTGCTTTTACCGGGGCTTTTTATATTCGGTGTTAACCTTCACCTAAATGAGCCGCTCTCCCGAGCTAATGAGTCCCACCTGCCCGGGGCTGCTAAAGTGAAAGTAATAATTTTGACTGGGATTTGAACTCGCGTAATACGATTCCAGAGCCCGAGCTTTTACCAATGCTCCACCGTCGCTGCCCACAGCTTGTATATTTATGAGTGTGAGAGTATGAGTGTGTGTGTGTGAGTGTTTGGGGTTTCAGTATGAAAAGAACAAAGAAAATGAAATGCCCTAAAATCATATAAACTAGCCTAGTACTAATATTTATATAAAACTGCCTGGCCCTATCTTATTTAATATGACATAGACTATAAAAACAAAATATACGCATAAAATATTATTATTTTAGCTCTATTAAAATGGAGCCCACGTTCCGCATACCATTGCGTCTTCTCCATCCATTCAGAAACCCAGCTGAAAAGCCTAATCAAACTTTACGCTCATTTGAAAACACTTCACCAATTAATTTTCGTGTGGCAGTATGGCTGGCAAGGTAGGGATTCGGTAAAAGCTCAGACTATAGAATCGTATGACGCAAGTTCAAATCCCAGTCAAAACCATTGCATCTACGTTTAGCTGCCACTGGCAAATGGGCTCATTAACAAGGGAGAGTAGCTCATTTAGATGAAGGTGAGGTGGAGTATTGGTAAAATTGAATCCTATTATGCCAGTTCAAATCCCAGTCAAAACCATTGGATCTACCTTTAGTTGTCACGGGCAGATTGGTTCATTAACAAGGGAGAGTAGCTCATTTAGATGAAGGTGAGGTGGAGTATTGGGAAAATTGAATCCTATTATGCCAGCTCAAATCCCAGTCAAAACCATTGCATCTACCTTTAGCTGCTTCTGGCAAATGAGCTCATTAACAAGAGAGTAGCTCATTTAGATGAAGGTGAGGTGGAGTATTGGTAAAATTAAATCCTATTATGCCAGTTCAAATCCCAGTCAAAACCATTGCATCTATATTTAGCTGCCTGCCTTTACAATATATCTTTGATGTTAAGAGCCTTGTAGCCCTTAAGATACTTGTGGCTAGCCGCCACAACTGCGGGGTCTACAGTTGTCTGTAGGGGTCTGCGGGGTCACCCTGAATATGGCCCTGACTTCAGCTAAACATACTTGCAGTTTTAAAAGGGTGAATTCAAATAACAGAAGGAATTATTTGAATCGTCAATTTAAATTCGCAGAATATTTTTGATGATTTTCGGCATTCATAAATTTTAAATTATGTTTTTAAGCACATGTAAGGCAAGACAGTTAAAGAAAATCGGAAATAAATTACACAAACAATTGTCAATTAAAAATGAAATTTTATAAAATAATCTGTTTATGACCAGTAATAGATACATATTCAGTGCCGTGCTTAACCACGTAGCGATACCAAAGCAGAATGCGCTTTTAGGCCCCTTTACTATAAACAAGGAAGCTTGCACTCCCTCAACATACTGGGGGCTTCAACCAAAGACTATATATTCATACATATACAAATATATATGTTTGCGACCCTTTTATACTAAAAAAAGCAATGAGAAATCCCTTTATATGCATACATATACAAATAAGAAGCGCTTTTGAAGAACAAGTAAATGGAGAAATTTGACCGGATTAATTTTTTGATAGGGGACTTGCACCGGTTGTGAGACAGCAGTTTGATTGGCTAATCAAATAAACATTGATTTTATTTCAAATCATTAATTAGAAAACATCGAACAAAAACCTAACCCTAACCCTAACCTAAACCACATTTTTAATCATTTAAAATCATTAAAAAAGTATCTTATAAACAAATCTATATTTTTTCATCTTAATTTTCAATTTTGTTTCATCTCAATTTTCAATTTATTTTACAATAATGACGTCAATTTCATTAGCCAATCAAATCACTATCTTACAACAATTTCTCCATTTGCTTGTTCTGCAAAAGGGTCTAGAAATATATATATATATATATAGAGAGAGAGAGAACGATAGAGACAAACAGACAGACTGAGAGATTGATTGATAGATGTATATTTCAATATATAAGTGTGGTTTTTTTTTTTTAGTTAATCCTAATAATTAATTATTTTTGTAATTTTTTGCTTTACAAAAGATCTTTGAAGCTAAGGAGCCTAATCAAACTTACAGCCCACACACAAATTTGGGAGTCTGCAGGGGCCCTAAGCCTGGGCCTGTACATGTTCACTCCACTGATATAATCCTCACCTTTCACCAAGGTTTATGCTTTTGTGTTAACCAGCTAGAAATTGGCCAAAAAAAAAATGGAATAAAAAATAAAATTCAAAATTATATGACATTAAAAAAATAAAAGAACATTAAAATATTAGGTAAAAGTTCATTTATTCAAAATAAAGTAAAAAAAAAATCAAGATCTTCAACAAGAAATCACTTGAGGACATAAATCTTTTTATCATCAAAGATTAGCTGTAGAATAAATCTAGCCAAATTATGTCTAAAAATGAAAATTAATTATGCAGTTTGTACATAAAAATTTGTAAAAAGGAAAATCTCTTATGCATATTTCTGAAATTAATTCTGAAACTGGAATCTTTCTCCATTTAATGGTTTGCACAAAAATCAAAATTGGCAAACTCATTTATTTTAATTTCAGCTCAAAAAGAAATGAGCAGATGTTTGTATCTCCTTTAACAGGGATCTTTTATCTTTCTCATTGTGAGTCGCATTCAGGGCGGTTATAATTTTCTTCTGGATAATTTTTCATGTGTTTTTATTGCCACCCATTTCACCATCCTAGAAAGAGTTTACTCTCATTATTATCATTATCATTAATATGATTATTATTATCATTAATATTATTATTAATATTATTATTATTATTATCATTATTATTATTATTATTATTATTATTATTATTATTATTTTGTAGCTTTTATTATTTTATTTTTGTTGTGTTCTAGGCCACTTCTTTGTATTCATTATCTTTCTTACTGTATTTCTACTTGGAAGTGAAAAGAAAATGTTTTAAAAGAAAAAAGAAAAAATTAACATTCACTGTAATAAGAGAGTGAAAGAATGCAAGAAAGAGTGAAGGGGAGATGAATAGATAGAGAGATCAATAATGAAAGACACCAAGGCAGAAAGAAAGAAAGAAAGAAAAAAGAAAGAAACAGAGAAAAAGAAAGATGGGCCCACACCTTAGAAAAGACATTCAAGAGAAGCTTGTTCCCCTCTAAATGAGGTCTATTTGACTAAGAGGTCGGTTGTTTAATTCATGGAAGAAGGCTTTAGCCGTTGATAAATAATCAGACCATTTTGAATACAGCTGCTTGTCATTAGGCAAATTGTTTGAGTGTGAGACCAAATAAAGACATACATGTGTGAAGGAAGATCTTGGTGAGGGCTAAAAAGAAAAAACTAAACCCCCGAAATAAAACAAAAAAAATTTCAACCTAAACTTGGGGTTGTCACTGGCAATGAATAAATAAGCTATTCACTGGTTAAAAGAAAGAAAAAAAAGAGAGAGAGAGATTCTCTTCAACAATCAGACAGTAGCCAATAGAAAGGAAAAAATAATGCAAACAATAAAGTGGCTTTGGCTCTGAAAAACTAACCATTGAATTTCAGGTAGGGAGGTTCTTTTATTAAGATTAACAAGGGGTCACTTAAAAGTATTTTAGAGCCAACAAAAAAAAAAAAAAGAAAAAAAGAAAATAGATTTTAATGCAGGGTGGGAAAAAAAACCTTTTTTTTTGTCTTATTTGTTTATTTTATTATTACTTTTTTTATTCTTTCTTAGTTACTTTTTTTTTTCTTGTGTTTTGTTAATGACAAAAAGGTGCAGAAATTACAAACTAAAATGTCAGTGAATTCTTTCACATAAAAATAAAATGCTTTAGCTTTTGACATAAAATAAGAAAGCAATGTAAAACTATGCATTGTGACCTTTTAGAAAAAATTAACATTTAATTAGATTAAAAAATCATTGAATTAAAACCAAATGAAAAAACATAGACACATATGTCTTTACATATCTAAAATTAAATTAGCTATAATATCCCTAAAAATTTAGAGTATTTATTATGTTATTTATGATATTTACTTGGTGAGCACCCCCAAGTTTGGCACAAGGCCATTTTACGTGCTCTTATCCGGGCTTTATATATTCGGTGTTACCCTTCACCTAGATGAACTGCTCTCCCGAGCTAACGAGCCCCATCTGCCCGAGGCTGCTAAAGTGAAAGTAATGGTTTTGACTGGGATTTGAACTTGCGTAATACGATCTCACAGCCCGAGCTTCTACCAATGTTCCACCATCGCTGCCCCGTTTATTATTATCAGAACCAGTGTACCTGAATGTGAAAAATTCACATAAATTAAAAATATTCAAGCCCAAAAAAAGGGTACTATAATGTGAAAAATTCCCATTTGCATAATTATTATTAATAATTATATTTTAAACTGCGCTTATTTATTTATCTATAAATAAATGATTTTTTTTTAAAGGCTTAAATGATGTTATATTTATTATAATATTTCTTATTTGTAATATATATTTATTTAGGTATTTATACGTTGGTTAACAGAATTACGTCAAAACTACTGGACGAATTTTGACAAAATTTGATCGCGCAGAAAAATAAAGAAATAAAGAATAAAATAAAGAAAAAAAAAGAAGTGGAAGAAGTAAAAGAAGACGAAGAAGAAGAAGAAGCATGACAAACAATAAAACCCAACTGCTCCCCTCTTCCCAACTGCTCCCCTCTTTTACAGTGCTCCCCTCTTCTCCACTGCTCCCCTCTTTCATACTTTGGGCGAAAACAGATACTACACCTTATTTGAGTTAATCCGGTTGATAATCTTGAGAGTTAATCCATGAGTGCTACTCGGATGATATACGAAGTGTACTGATAAGAACAGATACTACACTAACGGCCTTGCTAATCATCGTTCTCCCGTGCCGGGTAATTTTAAAGAAAACTTATCTAAAATGAATAATCATCCTTCCCTTTGTATAAAAAGCCAGGTATATACATCTCTTCCTTCATCTCTCTTTTTTTATCTCCCTCTTTCTCTATTTCCCCATCCCTCTCTCTCTCTCTCTCCCTATCTCTGTAAATATATTCCTCTGTCTCTGCCCCTCTCTCTCTTTCTCCCAATCTATCTTTCTCTTTTTGTATTCCCTCCTCTCTATATATTTCTTTTCCCACTGTCTCCATTTTTTCTCAGTCTCTTCATCTCTCTTTCTATCTTCCTCTATTTCTTTTTCACTCTCTATCTTACCCTCTGTATCCCTATCTCTCTCTATATCCTCCTCTCTCTTTCTCACAAACTATCTTCCTCTCTCTTTCTCCCCCCCTCTTTATATTTCTTTCCCCACTGTCTCAATTTTTTCTCATTCTCTTCATCTCTCTTTCTATCTTCCCCTATTTCTTTTTCTCTCTCTATCTTACCCTTTTTCTCCCTACATATCTTCCTCTCTCTCTCTCTCTCTTTCTCTCTCTCTCAATCTATCTTCTTTTCTTTCTTCCCCATCTTTAGATTTCTTTCCCTTCTGTCTCCATTTTCTTCTCTCTCTCTCTCTCTATTTCGTTCTCTCTCTATTTCCCTCTGACAGACACACATTTTAATACATCAATATTTACAGGGTGGTGTCGGGTAGATTCAAAGCTGTCTGTTAGCGTGACACGAATCAAGTAGACATTGGCCATAATTTGTGGTAGATAACTGCCAGGGACAGAACCACAGACTGTGAGGGAGGGACTGACTGTCCCGGCAGGTGGCAGCCTAACTCAAGAGAGAAATTCTCTTAACTCTAGAGACAGACAGACTGAAAAGGAACTAAAGTGTAGCAATGCCCTAACCGAAGTTTTTACTCTTATTTCACGACAAAAGCTTATGTGACTTTACTTAATTCATCACGATAGACTTTCTGCCACGAACACATATTTTGCTCTGTGTTTTAAATATTGGTTTTAAGATGAATGGAATTGACAATTTTGGGAATTCTTTTAGCTCAAACTTTCTTTCTATTGTTCTTTCGTAAGATTCTAACACACACAAATACAAAGTCTCTTCCTATATCTCTCTCAGATTTTTAATATGATGCTGTCAATTTGCAAAATATAGTTATTATTAATTTAAAAAATTAATTATAAGCTGTGTTGTATGTTATAAAAGCGTTTCTTTTCTTATTATATATATACAGGGTGGGCCAAAAGTTGCTTCGGGTTTTTAATATGATGCTGTCAATTTGCTTAATATAGTTATTATT
>JAUZSX010000052.1:1378034-1401794 GCA_034780655.1 Idiosepius hallami
GCGAAAACCCGCTTCTAACCGGTGCCCACCTGTGTGTCGAATTTGGTTGCGATATCATAAGAGGTGCGCGATTGCATGAAACATACACACACACACACACACACACACACACACTGTGGAGATGGTTGGTAGTGCTGTGGATAAGTGTTAGAATTTTCAATTATAGTACACAAGTTCAAATCCTAATTTCTGGCTATAACTCTTCAGAAAGGTATGAACCCAACCATTTTGTTCCCCCATCCTGGTGTGAACTGAATTATGCTTCTGGTTATTTAAATGACATTGACAAAAGAAAGACATTCATTAAACATGATTGTTCTTGGCATTAAATGACCAAAAAGGTTGAAGCAACATTAAAAACTAACAAATTATATATATATATATATATATATATATAATTGATAACACCGAAAACAAATCTGTGAGATGAAATTTTAAAACTGTTAATTTTTACATACTCACACCTACATATATAAAAATATACATAGATATGTTTGTTTGATATTTGTGTGTACACACACACACATATACATATAGATTTTTGGTCTAATTTATAAACAGGCAAGAAATCCTGTCTACTCTTATCTACAATATATAATTTTACTTGTTATATTCCCTCAAATCTGAAATGTATGCAAGTAAGCATAAACTCTATATCCAAATATGAATCATTTTTTCATATTACAATATCAAAACTTGTGAATTATTGTCCCTAGTTTACACTGAAAAACAACATAAACCTTTTTTCATTTGAATATTAATCTTTTCTCTTCATTTATCAACAGATATATGTTTTATGCATGTTAGAAAGGAAAACAAACATTTTCTTTTGATTTCTTAGGATTTCAACGAAAGCACAAAATATTAATAATCCTTGAATATTTGTTATTAAAAATTTTTTAGAGAAAATTACTTAAATGAAAAAAGAAATTCTAAGTCTAATTTAAAATAACCTTGTTCACTACCAAAAAAATAATGGCAAACAACAACCTTAAAAAAAAAACATAAGTAAACTAGGTAGAGCAAATTAAAACAGTTTTTAGCATTGAATGACTTATTAAGAGTTGATATGCTTGTTAAAAAAATCAATCTAAGTCTAATATATATCAGCCTGAATATTGTAAGCTATGAAATTCTATTGACTTCATGTAGGTTTATATATTCTTTTGACTTATGACCTTATTGTATAAGGTTTTATTTTTTTAGCTTGATTTGTTGAATGTCTTTATTTTATAATTTTATGCTTGTTGAGATTTTAATAAGTTATCGTGTCATAGGATGTTTATCATAAGTATTTAGAAAACCCTGCAGATTTAATGAAATCTCTTATTTCTTAAAATCTGTAAGTAATTCTGCTATAACAGTGAATATTTTCTAGAAAAATAATCAACCATAATTACATTAAAAGCTATATTAAAAAATGATAGTTTTGAAATATTCATTAAACTAAGGATTTTATTTAGCCTAAAAAAAAGTATGGTAACCTTTGGTTATAAAACTGTATGTAGTTATGGTAAAGAAAATATTCTTGGGTTTTGAAATACCAATTTAAAAATAAGTTTTAAAATCTTCAAAACAATCTTATTGTAAACAACCTAGTGTTTTTTTTATTTTTTTGATCCCTAAGACAAAAGAAGACACACCAATATTTTGGTCCTCATATGTTCTTAGAGTGGCTCTGTATGACTACCTGGTATTTTTGATAAGTTAGGATCCAAAGGATTAATTTATTGGCATCAACTGGAAATCTATTTATTGTCAGTATATAGGTGTGTATAAATCTATTTATTGTCAGTATATAGGTGTGTATAAATCTCATTATTAAGTAAAGAAATTCCTTATTGAACATTTTTTAAACTCTTGCTTTGATTATGACCTAAAAAAATTCTTGACTTTATCTTATTGTCAGTGTGTGAGAAATTAATTAAAAAGGATTAAATACTTTGTAATTATATTCTTTTCTTAAGTCTTAATCCTAAATTTTCTTGGTGTAAATTAGCAGTAATCCATACTTAAATGTTAACTATTTCCTACCTGTTAAGTCTATTGTTAGAATTAAAATGCAAAATAAAATCTTTAAAACACGCACATTCTGACTTCTACTCTCATCTCCATTGTTATCTTCACAACATTCCAGCCAATGTTCCATTCAGTCTTCTTCAGGTATTACTTGACATCATGGACATTTTTGAGAACCCTGAACTTTACCCTTTATTTAATCCAATGGGGTAAACCGTCTATATTCCGTAAGTGTCATTAGTATCATTAATGTCAAAATAGAACTTACGGAATGTGTCCCATTAGATTAAATAAAGGGTTAAGTTTTCAGTTTTGAGAAGGCTCCCTAGTTTGACATAAAGGTTCTGAATTTTGATCAATACCTTAAGTAGAGTACATCAGCTAAAAGGTTCTGAAGATGAGAGTTGAAGTCCAACTAAATTGAATAATAATATTTAAGTTTTTATCTTTCAAGCTTTCTCAAGAACTATGAAATATGAAAAGATCTGCAATTTGGGTGATATTATGATCATTTGAATATAGTGGTTCAAGATAAGTCTCACTTGGCTGATCATGATCAGATTTGAGCTTGAAAAACTTACAATACTGTGAAAAACAAAAAAAATCTTTCATAAGGATCAACTTAAGACTTGTTTTTAATGACTTCAAGTGTCTTTTGTAAATATCTTGATATTTAGAAATTTAATCTTGTTTTATTTTTTGCTAAATAAGTTCTTTCCTTAATTTGAATGTTTTCTCCCTAAATACAATTTGCTTTAAATATATTATCACTTTTTATTTTCTATTAAAAAATAGATATTCTGTAAAAGCAGAAATTAATTATATTTCAAATAAAATATTTCTTTAATGATAGATATTTACTACAATTTTATATTTGTCATTAAAATTGTATTAGCCTATTTTGAACAAAGTTATTCAATTATTTTTGTTTTTTATCCCGTGAGACCCTCTTTGAAACCCAATTAAGATTTTTTGACTTCAGTAATTAATTAATATAATCATCTTTCTGTTATCTCTTGGGACTTTCTTAGGATTTGTTGAAAAGCACTTTGGAAGAACTTTTGAATTTTCTTTATTTAAACACAATCTTTTGAGATCTGCTTTGTGGTTTTTGAGGTGTTATTTACTTAAAACGTTGAAATTAAGGAAACTGCTGAATAATGACGACCAACAAGAATGCTAAACTTAGTTTACAATTTTTTAGATCATCAAATGAAACCTTCATAGAGATTTTATTTGTCTATTAATTGAACTTCATAGGCATTATAATTTTAATTTATTTAAAAAAGAAAATGACTTAAAATGCCAAAAGTTGAAAAACAGTACTCTTTTCATGTGTATTTCAACTTAAATTAATGCTTTTTATGACAATAACAAGAACAACAATAATAATGATTATTATAATAATGATAATAATAATAATAATAATAATCGTGCAATGTTCTGAAGAATGTTCTATGATTTTTTGGGGTTTTCACTCCAAGAATGTATGAAAAATTGCTCATTTTTTCTTTCTACATAAAAATTCAATTCCCCAGTTAGCTTGCAACCAACCATCTGGTTGCAACAGGGTTGCTTATATTAGTAATTATTGAGAATTATTTGTAAAATTTTATTTTAAGCATAAAGATCCTTTATTTCTAAACAAGAAATGATTTGAACCCTTAATTCTAATTAAAGGTTAGATATTTTGTTGATTAAGTATTTATGTTTAGGTCAAAAACATTTCTTTTTTTTTTTGGAGTATTCTTTTTTTTCTTTTTTTAAAAAAAATTCCTTTTCCAGTTATTTAAAACCAAAAACTTATTTCAAATTTCTAATTTTTCTAAATGTTTAAACATCTAAAATTTAGTTGGTTTGAATTTAATTTATTTGATGACAAAATATATTTTAGTAATTTATGCAATGCCAAAAAAAAAAACTTTAATTGTAGAATTGTAATATTTTGATTGTTTTTTCTGTTTTAAGTTTGATTTTATTCAATCCTTTCAAAAGAAGTTGTTTTTAAAAAGTAAACATATTGATAAATAAAAACTTTTTTTTTAATTGTTTTTAACTCTAGATTTGTTTTAAAACAAACTTTTTACATTTTATTGATTTTTGTTAAAATAAAAAAATATCTTTTTTCCTAGAATTTTCCTTGCAGTCTTAGTTTAATTGTACAATTTAAATTAATATAAAAAGAAACAAGACACTTTATTTAAAGTTTTGTGTCAGTGTAAAAACATTCACTTTAATAACTGAAAATATTTCAGTTTGTTTTCTCTATTTTTTAAAAGTCTTCGTAAAGCACAATACTAAAAATCTTCTGATAAAAGATTTGAGATAAATTCAAAATGATTCTAATTTTAACTTTCACTCCTGAAAACTGAGTTGTCATGAAACTGCTGTTGGGCAATAAGCTGCAAGTTGATTATATATGATGTATTCCTGGGGTAAAAGATTCATTCTGAATCTCTCTTTCTCTGTCTCTTTCCCTCTCTCTTTCCCTCTCTCTTTCTCTCTTTCTCTCCTTTCTTTTACAACAGCATCTGTTTCTTGTTGGTGAGATGACCTCCACCCCCCCTCACAACATTTTTCTTTCTTTCTTCCTTTATTTCTCACTGTGTGTGTCTATGTATGTATGTATCTCTGTGGGTGGGTGCGTGCTGCTGCTGGGTGTGTGTAAATACTTCTTTTACTTTTTCTTGCATACATAAACAGCTGGGATGTTTTTCTAGCTTTATGATCAAAGTTCCATGGATGATATATGACTTTTTAAATAGTTAATTATTTATTATGTTCTTTTTTCCCCCACTTTAAAAAAAAAAATGTCTCTCTCTCCCTCCCCCTCTCTATCTATCTATAATCTAAGTGATAAAGTTGCTTAAATCTATAGTTAGAGTGCTCAATATCAGTGATAGAGCGTGTATTAGTTAAGTGTAGACACGGAGTCAACCGGAGTCACCAAATGCCAGTTTCTCGCTTATGCGTTCATCTGACCGAAAAGCTTTTCGACCTGATGAACACATAAGCGAGAAACTGGCAGTTGCCGACTCCTGTTGACTCCGTGTCTACACTTAACTAATACACACTTTATCACTTATATGAGAGAGAGAGGGGGAGAGAGAGATTTTTTTTTAATTTTATATTTTCTTTTATATACTTAGATGTATTAAATGTTTTTTGTGGAAGATTGAAATGAACTTCAAGTAAAAAAAAAACAAATCCAGTATTTCTTTTTTAGGACTGTGATATTAATTATCCCCAAAACTGTGAAACAAATCTGCTAGTGCTGATAAAATAACTTCATTTCCAAAACAGACAAATATCTACATCCTGTTAATATTTCTTTGTTTTGATTTTAATATGAGAAGAAGACATCTGTAAATATCTTGTGTTTTGTAGACATTTTTCTCTCCTTTTTCTTACTTAAATATAAATTATGGTTGTAAACCTAATTCTGATTGGTTCTTACTTTTTGTGTCTCTGATATGGAAGACACATCACTGAGCTTTTAAATGACATATTGTGTGTGGCTGTATAAAAAGTTAAACTATTTAGTGAGCTTTAAAAAAAAAAGGGTGTTAAAAATAACTCCTGTTAAATCTGTTTTGGTAATTTCACAAATTCTTTCTTACACACTCACACACACACACACACACACACACATTTATTTATTACACTGTAGAAATAAAATTAAAAAAATAATTTAGGGGGAGGTCCACTTTGCCTAATGGATCTCAGATTCATAATATGAGAGTTCGAATCCTAGTAATTCCACTTGCATTCATAATTGGATTAATACCTTTTATGGCTTAAATAGGCTACATTGTAATATTAAAAAAAAAAACTGTGTGGTCAAAATAAACGTTTAACAAAAAAAATGATTGTTTTCGGCATTCAATGACCTAAAAAGCTGGATATGCCGTTAAACAAAAACCACTCAACTATCAAAGATAATCTATAAATTATACTTCAGGAAATTTTGGAAAAAATAAAATATATTTTTTTTTTATATTTCCTCAATAGAAATGATAATTTAACTTCTAGTTTAAAATTGTTTTTTAGATTTTTATGAAACTTACAAACATATGGGAAAAGGGTTTATCATGATGATCTATTTTTTAATTTTGGTTGGATCAAGTTTGATATAAAAGAGAAAGAAATATGTTTAGAGGAAAGAGTTTAAGTCCTCATTCCATTAGTGCATCATTTTAGTTGTTAGTTTTAAACTTCTTAATGGCTTTTTCCTATTTTTTCCCCCTTCAAATGTGAAAATAATTAGAAACAGTTTGAGGTACTTTGTTTTTGTTTTAACAACATTCTCTCTCTCTTTTTCTCTCTCTTTCTCTCTCTCTCTTCTCTCTCTCTCTCTCTTCTCTCTCTCTCTTCTCTCTCTCTCTATCCTTTCTCTCTCTCCCCCTCTCTCTCTCTCTTTCTCTCTCTTTCTCTCTCTCTCCCTCTCTCTTTCTTTCTCTCTCTCTCTTTCTTTCTCTCTCTCTCTGTTTCTCTCTTTCTATCTCTCTGTTTCTCTCTCCCTCTCTCTTTCTTTCTCTCTCTCTCTCTTTCTCTCTCTGTCTCTCTCTCTCTCTCTCTCTCTCTCTCAGCAAAGAGGGATTTTATGCTACATTATCTGTTCCACCCATACTACCTCTCTGTTTTCTTCACTATTGCTATGTGTCTATTCTTGCAGGTTGCAGTCCTGTTAGAATTCTTATAATCTTTAATACCACTTTTAAAGGAAAGAAAGCACTCCCTATTCACATTTATATTTGTTCTCAATTTAAAACCTTGTCTTTTTCTCTCCCTCCCCCCACCTGCCATCTCTTCTCAGTCTGTTTCTCTCTATCTCCTCTCTCAACATTTCCTCTCTCTTCTCAGCCTGTTTATCTCCTCTCTCAACACTTCCACTCTATCTCTCTCCAAGTGAAGTAAAAATGATGCCAAGTGTTGTTTCCTCTTTTTATTTATTTCATTTTTCATTTCTAAATTCTGTCCTATTTTTGCCAAAGAAAACTTTATTATTTAAGTAAGACACAGATAAGAACTAGCCCACCCCCACTCCCTCCTTCTCACAATAACCTGATTCTCTTTTTTTAACGTCTAATTTTATTAATACTATGTTAATTTAGAAAAAATAATAATTATTATTTCCTCCATCTTTTCAACTTCCTTGTTTTTGAAAAACAAAAAAAACAAAAACTTGTGTTGAAAAATGTTTTTAATGCATTAATTGTGAGCAAATTTGTTTTTGGAACTATTTTTTTTTTTTTGCGTGATTATAATTAGGACTTTGACAATATGGTTTTATTAACGAATATTCCTGTTAATTTTGGATTATTTTACAATTTTACCATTTCTTTTATTTCTCTAGTTATTAGTAGAGCTGTGACAACATGCTTTGACTAAAGAATATTCATGTCACATACATAATAACTTGGGATGTGACAAGGATGTTCTTTAAAAAAGAATATTATCACAGCCATGGTTATAATAATACTTTAATATATTATGCCAGTCAGCCATGTGCAAAGTTTTAAGTTAGCTGGTTACATGCAAATCAGATATTAAGTGACTAAATAATGAAATGCAAATAAATGTTTGTTGAGTAAGTTTTAGCACAATTCATGTTTTTAATCTTCAGATCAAAAATATGATCAGTGTTTAAGGTGTGACTTTTAAAAGTTTTCGTAGAAAATTGCATTTGTATTTTCCCTAAAAGTAAAAAAAAGAGTTGATGGAATTAAAAGAATTTGGGTTTTATTTTGGGTCAAAACCCTGAACTAAAGAAAACTGAATATGATCCATAGGGGTGGGGGGGAATGGTAAGGATATTAAAGTCTGATACACAATTTATTTGAGATAAACCTGAAAGATAAGGAACAATCTAAATAGATAAAAAAAAATTCTCCTAAAAAAAATTCAAAAAAAGCAAACTTGATTATGAAGGGAACAAAAAAAGATGAGAATAGAAGTCTGAATAATTTAACTATTATAAGCAAATGATTTGTTTGTAGTTTTTAATCTGGTTTAGTATTTCTTCTTTAGCATCAAAAAAGATTATCTTTTTAATGTTATTTTCTACAAATGTACTATCAACATATATTTTTCAATTGACATTATTAGTTTTCTTCAAATTAATGCCTATTTGTATCTTCTTTTTGTGATTTATTTAAAAATTAGTATTTTAATTTTTCTGACCATTATATTTTGAAATGTGGTATAATCTTTATTTATATTTGAAATAGTTAAAATTACAACAAATATTATATATATATATAATACAAATACACAATCATGTATACCAGAATTGAATGCACACAAGACAGTACTCTTAAAAAATTCCTCAAGATTTAACTGTTTCAAACATAAATGTGAAATGGTCCTTGCATTAAAAATAAAAAAGAAATATTACTACATGTTAGTGAATAAGTATTATTTCAATACTATTATTGAATATTTTTAATTTGATAGATAAACATTTTAGTTTTCATGGGTGTTTATTTACTTCTTGTGTGTGTGTGTGTGTGTGTGTGTACACATATAAACATCACGTGTCAAATTTGTGTTGGTTTTTTTTTACAAATATCATCTAATCTAAGACAGATATCAATACAAAATCATATTTTAAATTTAAAGATTGCTATGAATAAAATTTCTTGTCTATTTTATTTTATATTTATATATATATATATATGACTTTCCCTCTCTCTTTATATATACAAATATATATATATACAATAAACACTTATAAGATCCATTTTTAATGTGAAATTCTTTTAGCATTACAAAGACTTCAAAAAAGCTAATCCTTTTTAAAAATTATTCCATTTTCAAACTTTTTCCATTGTTTTACAAATTAATAATCATCCAATTTCAATTTTTTTTCTAATATTTTTTACATTTAAATGTTATTCCTCTTTGTTTTATTCTGTCAAGTTCATCTTCTCCATTAAACATAGTGTAAATTATTCTTAGACAAAATTGTTTTGGTCAATTTACCATCTTATTAAAAGGAAAAAAAATTCTTTCTCTCTCTATCTATTTCTCTCTTTTTCTATCTCTGTATCCATGTCTCTCTTTTCCTCTCTCTCTCTCTCTCTCTCTCTCTGATTTTGCTTGCCATTATGGTTGGAAAATATTTACTGCCTCAAAATTATAATTAATTTTTTTTCATTCTGAATGTGAATTTTTATAGATGAATGCATCTTTTGTTTTGTGAATGATGTTAAATGTACATCCGTATTAATATTGTGTGGGTTGGTGTTGGGGAATAGAAGAAAAAAAATAAATAAAACAACAAATCTATAGAAGCAAATATTGATTTTAGTATATATTTAATTTTTCTGTTGTGTCAGTGCTAAAGATTATCTTATTTCTTTATTGTTCTCTGTCTTCTATGTGAATAACAACCCAACACTCATTCACTTACTTGACAGGCTTCTTAAAAATCCTTTTTCCAATCTGCACTTTAGATTTTGTGCTATTCAATCTATGCCTAAAGATGAGGAGGACATGATATTGTCTTTTGTTTATCATCTGACTAATACACAACTTATCATTGGGCTCAAATTGTAGCTTACATTTATTAAAAGGCTTATATATTCAGTTAAGTGTATGTGTATATGAATAATAAATGTACATGTTATTCACACACATATGTGTATTTGGGCTGCACTTTTTTCATTTAAACAAGATAAAAATGGGTTTATTAACTTGTCGGTGGCCACTAAAAAACCTTTTAAGAATAAAATATTCAGAAATGAAAAACTTATTTTTTTCATTGTTATAACATTTCATCTAATGATAAGTATTTGTCTAGATATTAAACTTATCTGGTTAAATACAGATTATTGTATGTAATTCAGGTGTTCTGTAACTAAAATATCTAATAGCTTGAGAATAAATGCTTGTGAGGTGGAGCAAAGGAACAGAATGTTCTATTTTTAAAATTTTTTAAAAAACTTTCTGATGAGCGTCTTTATATAAATTCCAAAGAATTTAAAAAATATAACATAGTCCCAAGCGCTTTTGGACTATAGTGAATTTCTGAAATCCTTTAGACCTGATATAAAGATGCTTATCAGAAAGTTGAAAAAAATAAAGAAAAACATAGACAAAAAATTTCTGTTCTTTTGAATTTCTATACAGGATTAGGCAGAATGTGGAAGCTGTTTTTGAGATGATTTTTTTCATCAATTTATTCAATAACTTTGTCATTTTATAAAAATGTTATCTGTTGTCTAATTGCAATTTTCAGTGACTCGTTACTTTTCACATATCTCTCATATGTAAAAACCTTATGTTTAGTTGTCCACATTTTAAACTTTTATCTGAAACAAAATTTCATTATAAAATTCTGAAATGGCTTGTCTTTGCAAAAAGAATTTGTTACCTATTTGTGTTTCTAAAAGCATAAGGTTGAACAATTTAAAAAACACCTGTTATTTCTGCCCCAATTTACTATTTAAAACGAACAATAAGGGCTTAAAAAATAATAATTTTTAAGGTAAATTTTGTATCCTAAAAATAAATGTTGATTTATTCAATTTTGAAAAATAAAAAGTATTTTGCTAAATTTGAAATGAAAACTGATTCTTCAAAAAAAAAAAAAAAAAAAAAACAACTTTATAAAGATGTTTTCTGTGGAAAAGAAAAAAAAATAACTGTGCTGGAATTATCTCCCCTTATTGAGGATAAAAAAAAAGAAAAAACAATTCTTTTTTTTTTCATTTTTTACTGTCTTACTGTTATTATTAAGACCATTCAGAGTAAAATGACATGATATTGCATTAAAATAAATTCAACTAAATATTTATTGTAATAAGTTTTATGTGTAGATATTCGATCAATTGTTGTGGTTTTCTGCATTTATTATTTCTTACATAAATGTAGACAAGAATTGAATCCTATAAGAATGAAAAATTAAATTTTTTGTACATTTTTTAATTAACTTTTTCATGGAAGGAATTGAAACAGAAAAAAAAAATTAAATTAAGTTTAAAAAATTAAAAGAAATCTTATCTATTTTAATTTTGTGAAATTACTAAACCTGGTCAAAAGAAAATCTCTAAGTCTAAAATTAAGTCAGATTTCCCTCCCCACCTTCCTTTTTTCAAATATCAGGAATAATAAGTTTATTTGTTTAACTATTGGAAGAATATTGTATTTGATATGTTTATTGGCATATACCATCAATATCTACACACACACACACACACACATACATAAGAAAAATTACTTATTTCTTATTTATTTTTTACTTCCATTTATTATCTTTCCATTTAGATTCCATTGTATATTTTTCCATTTACATAATCTGCTGAATCTAATTGTTCAAGAAATCTGGATCTTTTTATCTTTTGGATGAAGGTTTTATTTTCTTTACTTTTTTTTAAATAGATATTTTAATAATTACAAAAAAAATCCAAAACTTTTAAGTTGTCTGGCACTGTTTTTAACTGAATTTAAATCTCATTAAATAAGCCAGAAACAATTCTTCATTCGATGTTAGTCAATAATGGGCATTTAAACTTCTTGCTTTCCCCACCCACAACTGATGTTTCTCTCTTTCCTCCTCTCCACTCTCTTCTTCTTCTCTTACTCCCAATCACTTCAGACATTTTGAACATTTTTGGTAAATTAAAAATTACTGTCAAACAATATTAGTTTATTTGCTATATATTTTCTCCCTCTTTGATTTTCATTCTTTTAAAAATCAACAACAAAAAGAAATATTGAAATCTTCATTTTGTTTTCTGATTCCATTAAAGTTGTTGAATTCTTTCTTCTCCAATTTATTAGATTGATTCTTCTAATAATCATTCTTATTTTGCTTCATTTACAAAGTATTTTTGAATAACAAGCTTTGGCAAAAATTTTCAAAATCTTTATTGTAATAGCTTGATTAAAAATCTGATCTTTTTACTGTTGAATTTTTTTATACTCCATGAACATTTTTTGTAAAAAGAAAAAAACTCACAATTCATGATGAAAAGATAGCAAAAATCAAAAGGTTAGTTTTATTTTAATTGATTTGGTCTGTTTGTTGTTTTTTTTTGTCCTATCAACCTCTCTGTTTATTTGATGCCAAAAACAAATATGTATTCATGCAAGTTTTGCTATATATTTGTTTCAGTGTTTCTTTCTTTTAACTCCACAATATCTTTCCTTTTCTTTCAAATATGTTAATTTAATATTATCTTTCTGTCTATCATAAATACATAAATTCTGATACTTTGAAATGATGATTAAAATTCCAGTATTGACTTTTAGGTTACTTACATTATTTTATATTTGTTGGTAAAGTAAAATTCTCCTGTAGTCACTTTTCTGGTCTTCTTGATATTTAAAAGATAGTTTGGTTTACTAATGTTTTCTGTGATTTTAATACTAAAAATATCAAATCAAAATACATTGCAAGAATTTTCTTTAACTAATATAAATCTAAACTAGTATTTGATAGCATTGTGTGTTAAATAAATAAATAAAAGTTCTAGGTTTTATGTTAAGGATTTTCAACCCTTCTAAATTGTTTTTTTCAGATTGAGATTAGAGAAAAAAATGGAAAACTTTTTTTAGCTTTGAAATTGAAATTAAAATTTTTTTGTTTCTTTTCAATGTTTTTTATTCTTTTTTTTTTAAAATTAAATGAGATTTTTTTTAAAATTAAATGAGATTTTTTTTAAAAAAGAAATCTTGTAAAAAAAAGAACAGAAAGCTAAGACTTATTACTTTTCTTTTCTTTTTTTGCAATTAGATGTTCTATTAAAAAGAAATTGATTGAGATCTTTTGTTTTTGTTATATTTGCATTTAATTTACAAAAATATTTAAAAGCTAAAAAAAAACCTGATTTTTTTATTTTTTTCATAAAAAAAATCAACTTTTTTCTCTTCCTAAATTGGAACTTGCCAACAACAACAACAAAAAAAGAAATTAAAAAAAACCAGTGAAATTAGTTCTTTTAATTAAAAGAATAGGTTTTTGGCAAATCTGTTCGCAAATTGAATAAAACAGATGCTGATGATGTTGGCGGCCGTTAATTCTGATTTGACCATTAATAGTAGCTATTAAATGTCTAAAAAGAACACGTTTGGCTTGATCTTCATCCTTCATTTTTTTTTTTTTAATTTTTTTGTTTTTTCTATTTTTCCATTTGTTTTTTAACTCTGTGAATTCTCTTCCTTCTTCTTAGTCTTCCATTCTCAGATGGTTGAAAAGATTTTCCGATGAAGCCAAGTTGAAACTGCCTCAATCAATAGTTAGTTCGTTAATTATGTTGCCACAATTTTACAATTAAGGAAATGGGTTTTAGCCTCATCTTGCCTTTCTTTTTGAGGGATTTCAACAGAAACGAATTAACTGCTTGGTGTTGAGGATTGATCCTTCACAGCTAAGCCAGGTTGAGTAATTTGTAATTCACTGATGCAAACCATTGGTCTAGAAAACTAATTTAGACCCACGGAGGACAGTGAGTGAAAGAAGAAGGCAACCCCACCTAATTGGCTTGGGTCCCGCCACTGTGCACTGCCTAATTAACACGATGGCCTAGCAAATTCACAAGCTCTGCTTCTGTAGAAGACATCATTCATTATGATTAAATGAATGACGATTATTATTTGATAATTCTTATGTTGATTTAAATGATGGCTTTTAAATTTTAAGGCCTAAAAATAAAATCTTTTCCTTGACTCCTAGATTATCAACTGCTTTTGCATTTTAAATTGTGAACCAAAATAAGCGATACTTGTCTATGAATCTTTGTATGACATATAAATCTCTATCTCATAGTTTGATGGTAGTTCTCTTGGTGGGTTTCACATTTTGAATTTTCAGCAATTCCTAGAAGTGTGGATGGTGCTACACCAGCCTTCACCACTATAAACAAAACTATTTTATCAGTCTGGCACTCCTATATTGCAATTGATTGAAGAGTCATCACATTTGTCTGAAGAACAAACTATTTAACTAGTTAGGTAGTTTAGTTACTTAACTAGTTGGCTAATTTTTGTTTAGAGATTTGAAATGTGGAACAAATTCAATTTGACTCCTTAGCAGCTATTTTTCCAACTGAAAACCAAACTTTTAAAAATTAGATTGTTGCAGGCCCAAAGCATCTGCTATGTTGAGCCTATGCTGGTAATTCGGGTGTCAATATAACAGTTTGATAAAATAATTTTCAGCTTTCAAAAAATTACGACAGAAAGAAACAAAAAAAAACCTCTACTAAAATCCCAGATCAAAATAGGCACAAAAAGAGCCTCAAAGCAAGCCACCCACCCTCAAGCAAAGCCAATACTTCTAGTTAATCCATATAAAACAAAATAGTTGTGTATTCTAATGGCTGCTGAAGTTGATATGTTTTTAAACAAAGAAAGTCAACTGTAATCCTTGCGCTGGTTTTGACTTTTTGAGACAATGGCACAAGAGCAACAACAACAACAATAAAAAAAAAAAAAATTCCCTCAATTCCTCTCTTCTCCATTTTTTTTGTTACTCAGCAGACATGCTTTTTGCTGCTTGTTCCATGTAATATCAATAAAAAGCAAAGCTAGTTCAACCCAAGAGCTGGTCCAGTAGGTTGGGGGTGCGCATGGACCGGGAATGCATGGGCGTGAAGCCATCAGAAAAAGAAGGGACTCCCCAGCCTGCAAAAATAAAACTAGCCAGGCTTTAGAAATAACATTGACTGCAATGCTAAGGGAAAAAAGAGGAAGAAGCCACGAAAGAAGAGAAAGGGTCAGGTATTATGGAGAGTTCACACTTTTTTTTATAATTATTCTTTTTTTTTTGTTTTATTGTGGCTTTTTTTTTTCTTCATTAAACTTGATGACAGATCACAGAACCCTAGTTTGCTAGAGCCTAAAAAATGACAAGCTGTTTTGCTATACAACAACTGCCCATAAAGTTGGCAGAAAATGCGAACATAATTTAATCTCCACTTGATATTGGCTTGTATCCAGTCAATTTTTATCATGGTGCAATTCATCGTGTCACTACTGTGACTGCCATTGCTGCTTGGTGGTAGGTATTAGAATGAACTAAAGAAGTAAAGGGCCTCCACTCTTGATTTTTAATATTGAAAGCAGCTTGGAAAGATGAAATAAAAGAAGAACTACATAGAGGAGACGGATGAGCAGGCACTGGCCAGCCACTGTTGTTATTATTATTATTATTATTACTATTATCATTATTGCAACATTTTTTAAGGTAGTTAATTTATTCTCTCCTTGTTGTAGAAATGCATTTTAGTTTTTAGCAATGCAAGCCAATAACAGGCTGCACCAACAACAGTAGTGTTTTTTTTATCAACCGTATTAATAATATTAATGATGATCTTTTTGATAAGAAAAAGAATATCTAGGCTATTTTATCTCTTCTATTTTTGTTGTAAATTCTCTCTCTCACCCATGTTTACCTATCATATATGTATGTAACACTTAAATATTTATTACATATTACTGTTTCATATGATTGTTATTCATTAGAATTACAATCATATCAAACAGTAATATGAATTCTTTTAACATTTTAAACAAATTGTTAATTTAATTAATTACAAAACCAAGAATATTCTTTTATCTTACATTTAAATTGCTTTTTTTTAATCCCTTCTGTTAAATTTAAGATAATTAGATTGTTTTGCTACATTAAGTTTATGTGACCTGATGAATTAAATACTCTATTTTTATTTTTCTATTTGTGTTATGAGTGTATAAGCGGTTAGATGTTGCTTTTTTTTTTTTTTCATTTTCAACTATTTTTAAAAATAATTTTCTCTACTTTCTTTAGTTGTTTTTATTTCAAATATCTTCAAAATTTCCCTAATTCATTCAATCTTCAATTTCACTACTTTTCTCTATAATTTTTTTAGATTTCATTCAGAAGTTGATTCTGAAATGAATTCGGACTTGCTTGATTACTGTTAATTTAGTTAAGTTTATATCATAAAAATTTTTTTGATCATTCTTATGCAATCATTTTTGATAAAGGTATTTTTGTTAAATTTTATTGTTAACAACAGATCTATAGCTTTTTAAACTCGTTAAAAAGTAATCATTTTTTAGCTTTTTTTATGATTTCTAATAAAAATCCTTACATTTTTTATGATTTAAAACCAAATATCAACATTATCATTCTTTTTGATTTTTTTTTTTTTAGACACAACTTATAAAATATCAGGAGTTGTCTCCCGTGGATAGACATCTTATTTTCATGATTTTTCTACTTATATTTATGGATATGGCCTACAGGATATAATCTCATAAAACTCTATAAAACTTATTTTAATTTAGTACAAATGTTATTATGTTTAAAAACACTACTTGTAAAAGTTTAATTTTGAATTCTTAATATATGAAACTAAGCCTATATTCTAATCTTGTTTACAATTGCAATGACTCTATCCAGTGATGATGTAATTTAAAGGAAAATCTGGCTGGGCAATGTTTTTTTTTCTTTGTTTATCTCTAAAATTAA
The DNA here is from genome assembly GCA_034780655.1 of Idiosepius hallami. NCBI lineage: Eukaryota > Metazoa > Mollusca > Cephalopoda > Idiosepiidae > Idiosepius > Idiosepius hallami. Next base: position 1,394,515 of record JAUZSX010000052.1, read on the forward strand.
TATAAATTGAATTTTATTAAATTTGCTTCAAATTTCTTTAAATTCACCCATTATTACTTTTTTTTCATGGTTTCAATTCTAATTGTATTTCTGGTTTGAATGTAAATCATTTGAGTGACAATACTTAATTATAATGGTAAAAAAAAGAATTCCAATATTATTCTGCTTAAAGTTAAATAAAAGAAAATTAAGTTATAAAGTATCTTCGACATTGAATTATTAATGAATGTAAATTATGAAAATGAAACCAGTAGAAAAATACTTTGTTGAAATCAAAATATTCAAATGTAATTATTATGAGATGAGTTTTATCTTTATGGTTTTAAAATAAGAAAATAATTTTAATGTAATCCTCTATTGTTGGTTTGAAAGGTTGATTATTTAGAATGTTTTTTTTTTTTTTAATTAATTAAATGAAAAATTGAATTTCTTTTTAAAATTCTGTTCAAGAAATAAAATTAATAGTCCTCATAAATATCACTTCAGTAGTATTTTAATTAAAAAAAATTTTTCCACACTGAACATCCATACATTGCAATCTCTTGAACAACCCAGGATTCTAGACATTAATCCTGTACTCATAAGCATTATATAGTTAAAGATAAAACAACAATAAAAAAAAATGTTTGACATCATCAGATATTTGTCTATGAATAAGTTAGTTTCAAATAATTCTTGTAAAGTAAAAGATCCAGCATTAAATATGCAGAGGAATGTTATAAATCAATAAACAAAGAAACCTAATTAAAACTTCTTAACACAAATATTATCACTGTTATCAATATTAGTGTTAAGGAAAGCTATATACACACTTTATACAATATTGTCTAAAACAAAATCTAATGTTTGAGCTTGAATGCCTGGGTCAATTTCTATGATGATCTGATGATATGGGCTTGTGTTGAATATCTGCTGATTATTTTATTTTTATGTGGTTTGTCATCGTTGGCTGTGATCTGGTGTTGGACCTGATGTGTAAGGACAGGGCAGTTTAATCTTAAGCAAAGACATAAATATATCTAAATTTCTTAACTTGCTTTTGTTGAATTATTTTTTCCTAAACCTAAGTAATCTAGCATGCTTATGTGTTGGAGATTACCTAAAATGGTCTGGCCAGGTGAGAAAGAGAAAGATAACAGAACAAGGCTGATAAGAATGGCACAATTTCTTCTCCGTTTGGCAGCAATTTCCCTGCCCTTGGGGTCTGGGGAATCATGCATTCATACAACACTCATCCATTTTCTTAAAAATCAAAGACAAATCTAATTTAGATTTTTTTCTAACTCATTCATTAATAAATTAATTGTTAATAGATTTTGTTTTATGCATTAGAAACATTTCTTTTTTTATCACTTTTGATGGCATTTTGATATTTGCTTATTTCAATGAAACATTTTGTTTAAAATAAAAAATAAATCACTTAACCAAAATACTTCTTTCATTCCAGTTATTTCGACTTAAATAGATTTTTTTAAGTAATATACATAGGAAAAAAGCTAATATGCTTTCCTTATTGCACTAGTGAAACCTGCCCTTGGTGACTGTTAGTTTCTCATTTTTTGTGTAATTATCTGACCAAAAATTCTATTATATGAATGATATATATACATGCATAGATATATGTTTGTGCTTACACATGAGTATACACACTCATACAATACATTTGTTTATGCCCCGATGCAAACAAACATTTTGTGACACTCCATATAATAAAAAAAATAACTTTGAAATTTTAAAGAAAAAAAAATTTACAAAAATGCATTAAAAACTGAAAGCCAAATAAAGACTTGAAGTTTGCTGATTCTTATAGAAAGAAAATGAAAATAATGTTCTTTACTATTCAACAGATTAGAGTAGAAATCTAAACAACTTGAAAAAGGTATTTTAATCAAAACTCATCTAACTATTTTAGATAATCAATATGAGATTGGTTGGCTTGGACATCTGGTTGACAACATTTGGTGACACTCCGTTTCACACTTAGGTTTATCCAATCAAGTCATGTACACCTTTACATGTTTGGGGCCAGATGTGATTAGCAGAGCATGACAAAAGATTTTTTTTGTCTTGTTCTATCATTAATATCAAGCACAGCTCACTTTTAAATTTAGCAAAAATTAATTGACTATATTTATCTCTCTTTAGAGAGAGAGGGAGAGAGAGAGAGAGATCATACGAATGAAAGAGTGAGAAACAATGATTCTAATAGGATCAATTCACTTTACTGATTACTTTTCTTAGTTTATCTGAATGCTTTTAAATAGAGAGAGATTTTGCACAATCCTTGACTGTTTGTACTGCATAGATCCTTCCATTATATTGTAAATATTTTTCTCTAATAAAACACTAAATACTTTGAATGGCAAACTATAAATAATTCAGGTGTGTCCATTGTATTTATTAAACTGTCAACCATTTTGAATCAGAGAAGAAGCAAACACACCTAAAATTTATAAAAAAAACCTTTCTTCAAAATTGTTCTTTTTTTTTATAATCGATTGAATTTATTATTAGAACCATAACTTGTTTTTTTAATGAATTCTTTTATTATATCATGGCTTTTATGTGATAGGAATATAAGAGCTAATTGTTGAGATTTTTCATCTTTTTTATATTCTTTATTTTTATAATTGCTATCAATTGTGATTACAGTGGATAGTTTATCTGGATTAATTCTTAATATGATTATCATTTTGAAAATCCTTAATTCTCCAGGAAATTTGATCCTTGAAGATTTTTCCCTATAAAATATCTTGAATACACTTTTGAAATTTTTAATGTCTCATCTTAGGCATCGTGATTACAGACTTAATATTATCATTTAAATAATCATTATTTGAATGATGAAAAATAAAAACATTTTAAGATAACCATAATGTATAGTTGGGATTTTGTTCTACATATAAACACTCTTCATAGGAAAAATAATCAGAAATGCATTAAAAATAATGAAAAACAATTGTGTGTTTTGTTTATAAATTTAAAAAATTATCTGGAAACAAAACAGTTTGGTTGTTTAAATTTCATGCTAAAATTTCAATTACTAACAAATTTTATTTTTTTTTTTTAATTATTTTCATTTTGTTGGTGTGTGTGTGTGTGTGTGTGTGTGTTTCCTTTATTTCCCTAAACAGAACAACTTATAAAATATTTATAATTTTTGTTTTGATTATTTTTCTTCTGTCATTATTTTGGCCCCTGGGTCTAAAGAAAAGCAACTAATTAACTTTGTTTAAATGCTTCTATTTCTCACTTGAATAACTTTTTTTTCTTTTCTTTTTTCTCTTTTTTTAATCTTGATCTCTTTTATTTAATTTATTTTTATTCTTGTTGTGAGTGATTTTTTTCTCTCACCTGGATGCCATGTTAGTTGGTTTTTAAACTCAATGATTCCTTTTTATCACCTCACTCCAACTTGTTTATTATTAAAAGCCTGTAAAAACATCATTTTTTTTCTCTTTTTTTACCTCTTCACTTGAATGATTATGCTCTGTTGACATTTCATGTTTTATAATGAACAGATATTTAAATTATTTTTTTTTAATATTTAATTTTCACCAAGTAGTTTCTGTGAATAAGACCCCCAAAATTGTAAAGAAAATAAAATACAAATCTATTAATTTTCAACACAAGAAAAACAAATAAATGCAACTAAAATGGGTAATTGTTTTTTGGAATCCTTGAGAGATGGGGCTTGGTATTTAGAGCTTTATGGTTTTGAACGATTGTCCTCATCTTCATCATTATCTTAGAATTTATACTTGATCCTGGTTATAAGTGATAACCCTCTACTTCCTAGGATTGATTAAATAAGGGGTTAAGTTTAAAATTCTGGAAAGTCTTTCAGTTAGGACAAAGGTTTTCAAGTTTGATCTCTTTCTTCTGAAGAAGGCCAGAGGTCATATCAGCCAAAACAGTGTGACAAAGACAACATTTTGAAAATTTGTAACACAAAATATTTCAAGATTTGGAAAAGGAGAAGCAGTAAGGCTGGAATTTTTGCAAATGTTTTTTGTGTATATTTGGTTGGGAGGGGGATCACCAATTGTAAAGAAAGGTTTTAGAATTAAATAGCCATTTTCTAAAAGTTTTAAGTTATTTTTTGTCTTATGTTTTATCTTGGAGATCAGAACAGAACATTTTTAAGTGTTTTTTTTTTTATTACTTTGAAATGTTAATATGCAAGTTCAAATCCCATTAATTCCATTTATGTTCATAATTGGACTAATAACCTTGGGAAAAGTATAAATATCCACATTCTCTTCAGCTGTAAATTAAATAGTGTATGTTGTGCTATTTAAAAAAAACTAAGTGTGGAAAAAACAATGTTTATCAAAAATTGATTGTTCTCATCATTAAATCACCTAAAAAGTTGATATTACTAAGTAATTTATTATTCTTTATCTATCTATTTATAAATATATATGAATGTTTAATACAATCATAATTGACAAAAAATATAATGAAAATAAATTGACTTCTGCAATTTTTTAGAGAGAGTTGTTTTTTTTAAAGAGAGGACAGAGACAGTACAAAACAATGTAAAAAAAAGAAAATTATAGAACTAAAAAATTTAAGTAACTTCTACAAAACAAAACGATACTTGTCACATCCTTATTTACTTATTTAATGAATTTTCTTTAGATCAATTTCACCAAAACAATTCCATGGTGCTGCCTTGATGAAGAACCCACACAAAAAAGACAAAAGACATTTTAGAAAAATAAAAATTGCATTCTAAGTTCTAAGTTTTTAAAGATTGATCAACTGAACAAGATTAAGTAAATGCATATATTAAGAAGAATGTTAAGATTTGCTACAAAGTATAAATGCTTTTATGAAAAATGAAAATCAACTCCAATTTTTTAAAGTGCTGATATACTTAATATATAAAACTTGTTGCAATCTACAAATCATCTAGGCCTATTTTGTTGTTTATGACTCATCAGTACAGCTTTGCATATAGAAAGTTTTTCTCTAACTAAGAATAAAATCAGGCTCAAATGCTATCATTGCAAGAATCTACCTGTAACCCATCATTAGATCCACCAGAGAAATTAGATTTTTTTAGTTTTGGTCATTTTGTGGGGAGAATATTCCAAATCCTATTTCCGACAAGGATTCATTCTTCATGGCAAAATCCAGTAAAAGACTTCAATAGAAATTGGCAATTGGAATCTAATTAAAAAGAAAAAAAAAATTACAAAAATTAAAAATTTTAATCTGATCAGAAAAGCAAAACAAAATCTTTTAATAATTACAAAAAAAATGACCAAAATTATCTTTATTATTTATAATTAGATATATTATATTATATTATATTATATCATATTATATTATATTATATTAGATATATTATTATGATAGAACATTTGTCAGGGATTTCTGGTTATGGATGACTTTGTTTTTAACCCATTTCCTCTTGCTAGAAACTAAAGCAACAGATTTTTTAGATGAAAGATTCTTCATTCTTCTTTACCACTTAATCTTTCTCCCTTTTTTTTTTCTTTCCCTCAAGCTTGTGATAAATGTTTTTCCAAGCAGCCATCCTCCACCCTCCACCTACTTACTCCGCCCAGTCTGTGTGTGTTTGTGTGTCTCTCCTCTTCTTCTTCGTATTTGTATTTTAGGCTTCTTGTGATTTCTACAGATGGTTACCAGCCTCTTTGCATTGCTTTAATAAAAACAAAGCCGACTCCTACATGAGAATCTCCTAACCGGAAACAAGCTACCCTGTAATGGGGTATCTTTTACTAGAGAAATCCGCTTGCCTGCATGTGGTGAATATTGTAAGAATAAACAAATAAAAACCCAAAAGGTTCCCCCACCCCAGAACCCTGAACTTTTACAGCTGTAGATTGTCTGCAAAAGCCCTTTGAGCACAGGCTATTGTGATTAAAGACAGAGACAGTTAAAATATTAAGCAAGAATGAAGAGTTTTTGAATAGACAAGAAACATTAGCTTTTGTGGTAGAATGGGAAAATGTCGAGGCCTGTGAAATATCAAACGTTCAAGTCAAAAAACCCAGTGAGTTTTATTGACATTTTTATAGATGAGCTTAACAAATGAGTAGAGATAGGCAATTGAAAAGAAATCAATTTTTTACTAAACTTAAATAAATATTGCCAATATTTATGCATATTTATGAATCACATTTTTTGACTTGTGAAAAATGTGAAATTAAAGGTATCTTTGGATATTTACTTATCTTGTATGTATAATCACCCTGTCAGGCAAATACAAAAAAGAGTTACGAAATCGACTCAGGGAGTCAGCTCTATGCTCTTTGCCGAATAAGAGAGTTTAATAAATAAATAATATTAATACGGTTCATTTATCTATGAAGTTCTGTTGGAATTTAAATATCATTAATATATATACATAAATTTGTGTGGAGATCACACGTGAAATTAAGAAACAAGTACCATGTGTGTATTTATTATGTTGTGGTATATGTAAGGGTAGGCAATTATTATTCTAATGAAATGCATTAGTTTATTAAGTTGTTACTGCTATGGCACCCTATATTTTGGGTTTTTTTTTTTTGTTTTTTGTCAAAATTTCAAGAGAGTCTACACTCTGGCCACTTTGTAACAGATCTGATTTTTAATGCTTTTAAGGTTTTTTTCTTTACATAAATCATATAATTTTTTCCCCCCAATAAATTGTAGTACCAGGCACATTGGTCTATGTTCTCTGAGCTGAATATAAAAATAATTGATTCGTTTAAATGTCAAGAATATCACTTACAGATGTTTAGTTTTGTTTTTCTTTATTTTTTTTTTAATATTTGGGGCCTTTTTTTTTTTTCCTTTATTATTTTATATTTCGTTTTTTGATCCTGACCTTGTTGGTGTCCTCCACTACAACTAAACCTGCAATATTTTGCAGATGGTGAAGCCGAGGAGGGAGATGAAGAAAATGCTTCTCACCAGGCGGAGAATGCTCACAAAGAGTCAGAGGTTGCATCCCATACTACTTCAAGCTCTTCTGCGCTTGTGAACTCTAGTTGTCTCCTTGCAACAAATGCTGGTTCTGCTCCCACAGGTAGGTGGCACCACCTGATGTCACTATTTATTCAAGTTCTTTATCTTACTAACAGCACAGAAACTACATTAATATGACCACACCACCATCACCGGTATTACAAATCAATTAATAGCATTGGTCACAATTTCACACACACACACACACACACACACATATATATATGATATTTACTTGGTGAGCACCCCCAAGTTTGGCACAAGGCCATTTTTACGTGCTCTTACCCGGGCTT
>JAUZSX010000052.1:1406910-1458912 GCA_034780655.1 Idiosepius hallami
TTATATACTTCACATATTAGGTGTGCCTTTATGTTAGGTTGTCTCTTGTGTGTTCATGGCCCAAAACATTAGCTCGGGTAGAGCAAAAAGAAGGGGGAAAAAAAGCTAGGCTTTTGACAGAAAACTAATTTCTTGGAAGCCTTCTGAAAGCCTGTAGTTGTCTCCAGGCTGATGTAGCCTGTCAGACTGCCTCACATTCACTTTCTATTATAATCGACAGGTGCCTCAACCATTTTCTTCTCTTTCTTTTTCTTCTATGTTCTTAGCTTTTAGCATCATTTCTGCTTTCAGCCTGTCTTCAAGAAAGGGCTTCTTTTTCCTGGCAGATTGTTGATGGAATCGGTTATAACAAGTAGTACTTCCCGGGACATGACACTCCCATCATTTTCCTTGACTCTAGAGATAAAACAGGAATTCTCATTTCAATGATCATAATGCTAACAGCCATTCTTCAAATTTGACTTTTCCTTCTCTCTCTCTCCCACTGTGTCTCTTTTTCTTTCTCTCTTGTAAAACCATGTCAAGTTGAGACAGGCCAGTATCCAACACCAATCCTCGACCCCTCATCCAACAATTGCCCTGAACTGAATTTCTTTCTCCTTTCATCGTTTTTTTTGTCTTATCTTGACCTTGGGGATAAATTTACTTGTCTTTTTCTGGCATTTTTTCTTGAAAAAAAAAAAGACCCTTAGAAGAGTTTTGCTTACAAACTTACCTTATTGTAACGTGCCACAAGTTTTCAGTTTATTTCTAGAACTATTCATGTGCATGTGTGTATGTGTGTGTTTGTGAGAAAGAATAAGTTTATACACTTAGTAGAAAGGGAATTTTGATTCTTGCACTCAAAAATAAGTAAAAGGTTTTTTTTCTCTACTACTTCTTCAAAGTTAAAATGGAATCTTCTTAGTAGGCAAGCACTTCTGAATGGCAACATCAGATATTCCATGTTTTCTCAATAATTAAGCACAGATTGCAGTTCTTCTCTGAATCCACACACAGGTTGAATGTCTAATAGCATTTAGTCAGGTCAGCCACAGAGGAAGTTTGCTGTTATAGAAGGCCTGAAACCTTAAATAAGGTGGATGAACAGCACTGATGACATGCATATATTTTAGCACCAATAGATGTAAATTAAATTAATTTTTTTTTACACCTGAGTTATTGAAGCTGACAATATTTCCACTTTTTTTCTTTATTTTTAAATACTTTTTGCAGTAATGAAAATTTTTACACATTCCATGTCTGTTTTTTTAGTAAGCCACGGGTCTAATATAAAAATTACCTGTTCATAAAAATGGTCCAAAACTTGTCTGCATGAAAAAAAGATCAACTTGCTTGATTTATTTACAATTGGCCCTGATGCAGCCAAATGATTGTTCATTTTAGTTAGTTTTACAGTAAAATTTACTGTAAAATTAACTAGTGGAAAAAGAAAGTATAGCAATTTTACATACATTATTACAATAAAAATCCCAGACCTTTATTAAATACTCACTAGAACATTACACAATTATCATTGTTACCATGCTATTTAGAGCTAAGAAAATGATTTTTAAAAAATTCTATTTTCAGATTTTTTTAATTACTTTCTTTCACCTTTTTTATGTCAAAATCTTAATTTTTTGTTTAAAAAAACCCCCTGTTTTACTTGTGAGGTATTGAAAAAAAACAAAACAGTAAATATGGGTCTAAATTTTTTTTTTAATATCTCTCCAATGATTTTACAATTTTATTTTTTTTACTTGAATTCTTGTGCATGCAAGAATTGTTTTATATGCAACAGAAACCATGTTCAAAAATAACATTGAATGAATGTTCGTTGATTTCTTCTATAGAGTTATCTCCCTTGATTTCCATTTGAATATATTTTTCATTCTGGTTCTTTACATATCTTAATCATTTGTTTTAATTGATAAACTTAGCTGTATATATTAAACTAACTTTCTTAAAAGTCATATGCTATATAATTGTATTATGAAAATTAATATAAACTCAAAAAAATGTTTTTCTTAGTTTTCACTTCCAAAAATTCAAACTGGCTATTGATTTTTTTTTCTTTATAATAAGTTTTTAGAACTGGTAGAAGTTTTCAATGAAATGTTTTGTATGGAAAACAAAGATCAACCCCTTTTATAGAAAATTTCTGTATTCATAATTTCAACATTTGCTTTATTTCTTTTCAGAGATTAAAGCAACAATATTAGAAATTCTTTTCAATATTTTAGAATTCAGTGCATTACAAAGATTAAAAAATAAAGCTTTTCCTTTTAGGTTCAAATGTTCACTCTAATGAAGCTTTAATATATATAAAGTTTCATCAAAATATTCTTTTTTTTCTGTTTTCATATTAAGGGAATTGAAAGAAATCTGACAAACTAAAATATGAGCATATGAGAAATGTTTTCAAACATTATTATTTATTATTTATTCAATAGTGTTGCTATGTTGACTTTATGACTCATGCTAAAATGTGACTCCACTAGCAAATTATTTTAAAATCCCATTATTTTTATAACATCTAACTCGTATTTAGTCCCTGAAAAATATATTAGAACTTAGATATTAGCATAGGTCTTTATTTTTATTTAATTTAGATTTAAGATTTTTATTATTTTGTTCAATGTTCTTTTTTCTTCATTTTGTTGGGTTTTTTTTGTTTTTTTTTTGGTTTTGTCTTCCAACATGTGTTTATATCCAAATATTCTTTGTTCAGGCTTATAAGATTTGAAATTTCAGTTGGAAAAGCTCTTTTTGATGAAGGAAATAAATTCTAATATTTTTGTACGTTATGAGACACACAACATTCAGACAAACAGATTTCTTTCAAAGTTTGTTATCATCCATCCATCGATTGAAACCTTTTTTTCTGTTCATGATTTATTTAATTTTAACTTACCCATTACCAGCCTTATCATATACATGAGTTGTACGCGAGTTCAAATCCCAGTCAAAACCATTACTTTTACTTTAGCAGCCTCGGACAGATGAGGCTTGTTAGCTCAAGAGAGCCGCTCATCTAGGTGAAGAGTAACACCGAATATAAAAATCCCTGGTAAGAGCACGTAAAAATGGCCTTGTGCCAAACTTGGGGGTGCTTACCAAGTAAATATGATATAATATACATGAGTTGTTCATGCTTATTAGTATGTCTGTTCTGCATTATAAATTGCAAGTCTTTGGAATTTAACAGTTTATAAATCAACTCCAAAAAATACTTTTTTAAGGAATTCATAATAGTCTTGGGTGGCTATTTATGCAAAAGAAATAAGAACAATATTAGACTTTTATAAGGCATTCAGGGTTAATGCTGCTGCTGCTGATAGCTGGCTTTAAAAAGACGAATGATTTTAAGGTTTGTTTGTGCCCATTTGCTTGGGATATTTTTGGCATAAATCCCATATTTTTCTAATGAATATAGAATAAAGTGGAATGTAGATGTTATTTTTTTTAGGGTGGGAGGAAGAGGGATTTTTATTTATTTATTTGTCATTTTGGTTCTCATGTTTGGTAATGAGTTTTGCATTAAGGAGAATAAAATTAAAAAAAAACATCTTCTATATAAAAGTATATATATCTATCTTTGCCTACTCCCCCACTAACTTTTGTCTTCTTTCTCTTTCCTGTGTTTCCTCATTTCAATTAAGAATTAACTTCTCTTTTCACTTTCTTTCTTTCTCTCTCTCTCTGGTTCTTTTCTTTGTATCATTGCCTTCCTTCTTTCTCTTCATTTATTTGCTCATCTTTTTCGCTTGGGCTTTTAAAAACTTGGACTTTGGAATTGTATAACATGAGTTAAAATCCAACCATCACATTCACTTTCATGTGTCCCGGGCAGATGAGGCTCAAAAGAGCAACTCATCTAGCTGTAAGGATTCCATTGATTCCCAAGACGCTGGTAGATTTGATCCATCAACTCGATGAGAGTAACTCATCTAGATGAAGGGCAACACTGATTGCAAAATCCCAGGGATATAATATGCACATAAAACTAGCCTTGTGCCTAACTTTGGTTGGTGCTCGACCAAGTAGATATCTCCCTCTACCTATGGATTAAATAGTACATTTTGTCTGGGTATTAAACTTTTATTTCAGGCTTTTTTCTTCATTTTGGAATTTTTTTTTTTTTTTTAATTTTTTTTAGGATAGTTTTCTCACTATGTTTCGGCCAAGCCCAACTCAGGCCATCTTCAGGGGATTAATTGCGACCTCAGATATGAATGCAGAGTTTTGTAACCTTATTCCAGTAAACTGCCTTGCATAGTTGTCAATTACACCACAGCTTGAGGTGAACTTGGCTGAAACGTTGTGAGAAAAACATCCTAAAAAAATCCCAAGATGAGGACAAAAGTCTAAAATAAATGTTATTACTCAGCTTATGAAGCCTCATCTCCAAAATAAAAAAAAATAAATAAAAGTGCGTTTGATTTTTGGCAGTAGCGTGTTTAAAAAAAAAGATGATTTTTATCAAAAGATTGTTAAATGACCGAGTATGTCAGTGATGAAACAAACCAAAGCATTTTGTGTGCTACTCTTACTCTTTAGCCTTGTTGTGTCATCCATGTTTTTTTTTCTTTCTCTTTAGTTCAAACCATCAAATTTGTGTTGTTTTTAAGAATTTTACAATTTTCATTTTAATTTGTGAATTCCTCCTCTTGCTGTCTCTTTCTTTTCTCTTTTCCTTCTTCCTTCACAGTCTCTCTCTCTGGCTCTCTCTCTTTCTTTCTCAAACAAATCTTTATCTAGACTCTAGATTTTCCTACACCTCCTCTTTTTCTTACATATGTAATAATGCTGTCTCAAATACTGCAGTAGCCCTACTATCAACACCAACTTGCTTTTATGGCATAAGTAATAATGATGAGAATGGTTAAATGCTGGGGCAGTGATAAAGAAATAGCCAGAGGATTGGGAAGAGAAGGCAACGTATAGAAAGGTGGAGGGAGAGGAGAGTCAGAAACCACCAGTACTTATATGCCAGAAGGGTGGAGGGCAGGGTATATTGTGCATATAGAGAGGGTGAAAGAGAGAGAGATTCTCTGTGTGTGTGTGTGATGAAGATGATCTATTCAGGCATTTTGTATGCAAATAAAAGGTCATGATGAAAAGAAGTGAGAAAGATGATGCTTGTTGCTTTTTATTTCCTTTTCTCTCTTTTTCTCATCACCATTTTTTACAAAGACTCACCATTACAAAAACACCTTCTTTTTTTTCTTCCCTGTTTATTCATTTATTTATTTTTCCTTCTTCTCTTATTTCAAATCTATTTATTTCTTTAGCCTGCACCAAATAATCTCCCTTCCTCCCTCTGTTTCTTATCTACTGTTTCTTCTTCACTCTCTTTCAGTATTATTAAACATCAAAAATATCCTTTAGATTAGTTTTTTTCTATGCTCATAATAATCATGAGTGTCTGACTACTTATAATTAGCTAACAGATTTTTCTTACTTTATGTTAATTTTCACTAATTCAATCTAAAAATTAATACATTTATAAATATATATAATATAATATGTATGTGTGTGTGTGTTTGTGTATAGATAGGTGTGTTAAGATAAATTCTGATTATGTAACAAAAATATCTACTTTTGTTATAGACACACACACACACACACATATATATTCACATATTTATTTATTTTTTGAAATTTTGTTTTTAGTATTATTGAAAAATAATTCTTTCTCAAAAACACACTTCATCAATTACCTTTTTATTTATTTTATTTTTACATTTTTTTTTACAACAAAAACAATCATTTATTAAAGAAAATTAAAAAAAAAAACAATGAGTTGACACTTTAGGCCACCTGAGGAAGACTGAAGACTTAATTTGGTTGAAATGTTGTGGGGACAGAGAATGATAAAAAAAATCTGAATATCATTTGTAAAATTTATTGTACCTCATCTCATAATTTTCGAAAAATAACTTTTCATTCCAATCTAAACACAAACCATTTTTGATATGTGTGTGTGTGTGTATTTTATTGGATGATTTTGATTAAATGATAAAGAAATATATTTACTTTACTAAAATAAATGAATGTTTTTCTTTTTGGTCTTTGCTGATAAAAATGTTCATATTTCCTGAAGATACAATGGATTGTCTCCTATGTAATAACCCCTATTGCGATAAAAACTGGTCTTATGCCCGAAGTGGTTGCTTATCTAGGATCATGCATGGCTCATGAACAAATCAACCAGCCACACATAGGAAAATAATTGTTAATAACAAGTGTTGTTCAATGACAATAAGCTTCTCCTAAAGCAGGAATCACACTATTAGACTTTAAACAATTGATTTGATTAGACTTTTTTTTAAAAGGTTTTGAATGTAAATCCAATTTTCCTCTTACTTTTAAAGGAGATTCTTTCTCTCTCAAGATGCTTCTGGTTTTTCATTACTCTATTCATATCATTTGATTCTGGATTTTAAATTTAAATATTAATCTACTTGAATATTTTCTTTTCAATAATCAAGAAATCAATTTGTTTGTTTATTAAAACTCGTATCACAATTTAAAAAAAATAGTGAGAGCAATTTTGTCACGAATAAGCTGCTAAGTTTCCAGAAATCATTTTTGAATTCGCTCAAAGGCCCTTATCACTGAAGATGACGTATAAATCAAATTAATAAAGTTGTCATCGACCATATTTGAAATTAATAATCTACTTCAAAACAATTCTATACACAAATTTTAATGCATAAACAATTTCAGCAACAAAAACTCACTCAATATTTCTTAATTAATTTAGGTTAAATCTAATTTATTCTTAATCTCTCTTGAAAGTGGCTTTATTTATTAGTTTGTTTTCTTGTTGTTGTTCCATTTTATTATTTAAGCTTAAAAATCAACTCATGGTAATTTCTTGAGGATCAGTTTATGTCCAATGGATGAAAAACTATCATAGTAACATATTACCCTTTTAAACCAAATTGTGATGTGTCGTTAAGTGTGCCTTACCTACCTCCCTCTTTCTTTACAAAGTGCTTTTACTTTTCACTCAATAGTTTTGAGGTTTTTTTTTACAAAAAACACTTTAGCTCAATTAATTTAGTTAATATATTCTAATTATCTTAGGGCTAGAATTTAATGAGGGTTGTTTTTTGGATTCTTTTAAATCACATTTTTAGCAATTTAATCTATTTGTGTAATTATTAACTCCGATTAAATAGAATTGTTGATTAATTAAATAAAGTTCAAAGAACGAACAATTAGAAGGAAGCAATTCTAAACCAAAATAATTAAAAACTTTTTTTTTTTTATTCAATTTTTTTTTTTTTTACTTGTTAAGATTTTTGGCCTTAAAGTCTTTGTTTCTGGAGATTTACCTGAGTAAATTTATCTTTTAATGCAATTGTCAGTTTATGGCAAAAATGCTTTCTGATTATGTATGTGGGATGGGTATCAAAGATATTTAGGATCATATGAACTCATAATTTATTTATAACCTTTCTAGAACTAAATTGTGATGATGCAGCCTTCAACACAAAGAAGGCAAAGATTAGGGTTTTGTGGTGTTGTTGCTGGATTATTTTACTTTTCACTTAAGTTGGGCACACCAAAAAGATATGGGTATATGGGGTGGATTCTGATTTTATCTTTCCTTACTTCTGAGAATTTTGGGAATTATTTCTAACCATTTAAACCTCTAGAAATAAATGTGTGTGTGTGTGTATATTTTTTTTTGTAAATTAGCTATTAAAATTATTTGGTAGTAACTATCATCATCTACATTGCGTAGGGCTTTATGACACTTGATTTTTTTTTCATTCCATTCAAGGTTAGGGAAAAAAAATAGCCGAACAAATATTAATACTCTTCTAAATGTTACACTACTATTTCCCCAAGTGCAGATGTTGCACATATGAGTAAAAACACTATCTTCAACAAATCCATCAATGATGGCGGACAATATTGAATATTGTGACTATGAATAAGACTGAACTGTAATTGATCATCAGATATGAATGAAAGACAGACCAAATTTCAGCAAACAGTTCATGGATTAGAATTTAAATAACAAATTAATTAATGCAACTAAATTTCAATTGGGAAAAGTTACAGAAAAAATTCTTAGGATTTTATACACTTTTTTTTTTTATGCCCATTTTTGTAAACCATTTTTTTTTTTTTTAGCAAGAACACAAGACATGGCCTAAAATCTAGCAAACAGCATATGGTTTTCTTGATAATTGGATTGATCATGATTAGTAAAGTTAAAATAAATATTCTAGATATTTTTAAAACTTTTGGGTCAGAAAGATCTTATGAATAGAATTAAATTCCCTTAAAAAATTTTTCTCAATAAAGAATATATTTCAACTTCATAGGAAGTTTGAGTGGTGTATGGACTTTTAATCACTCTGTTTCATTACTCTACTATTAATTATGGAATATTTATCACTAGACTTTTAATCACATGTTTTTTTCATTATGTAGATACTTAATCACTCAGAATGTGATTAATTACTTGGGATTTCCTGAAAGTGTTTAAATGGTGTTATAGCAAATGTTATCTCTATAAAATATGTTTTTTCACCACATTATTTGTCCATTTTTTTAAAATTCTTTAGGATGATGATTCTTTATAATATGTATAGATCCAATTTTGCGAATAACCCCCCAAAACAAATGTGATTTTTTTCTGAGAAGCAATTAAAGATCTTGATGTTGGGGTGATTAAGTGTTCACATAATAAAAAAAAAACACCTAAGTCTAGATATTATATTTTCAGGATTATTGGGTGATTGAATGTGAGGTGATGAAGAGTCAGTATTCCGTTTGAGTTATTGTCTCCATTCAAAAGACCTCAAGACTGAACTTAACTAAAAAAAACTTGTATAGAACACTAATCTTCAAATCTTGTGTCTCCTTGGTCCATGCCTTTATTTAATTTCACCTTCCACCTCTTTAATTATTTCTTTTTTATCTTAGGGTTCAAGTAGGATTTTTAGACCTTGATTTTTTACTTTTTTTTCAATTTTCTGTTGCTAGGAAGCACTGAGACAAATTTTGATATAAGATTAATTATCCTTTTATATATATTTTAAGTCTTTGTCAACTTAAAATTTAAGTGCTATTTATAAATTAATCATTTTAAACAATAATTTCACATTCCAGGAAACAAAAAATCACTGGGCTTATTGACTCCTTACTGAATAAAAACAAGCATTGATACTAAGATGCTTTCACTGTTAAAGTCTATTTCTACTGATATTATTATTGTTATTACTATTTTTTAGGTCTTCTGTAAAAATACAAAATGTAATATTTTGTTCACATATTGCAAAATGTAAATATAAAACTATCATTTTTCTAAAAAAAAAAAAAAAAAAAGAAAATCCTGTAAGTATGATTTAATGATTGTTTTTATTTGGTTCATTTTGATATTAAAGTTGCTTGTCTGTTTTAATCCAAACAATTTTTTTTATTTTAAAAATAACACTTTAATAATGATCTCCCTAGGGGGCATCTTTACAAATATTGTAGCTTGTTAACATGGGAGAGTAACTCTTCTAGGTGAAGGGTAACACTGGTTAGAAAAAGTCCAAGGATATTAGTAGAGTTATGACAATATGTTTTTATTAAAGGATATTCTTGTTGTTACTGGAATATTTTGTAATTTTATCATTTATTTTAATTCTGTATTTATTAGTAGGGAGGGCTTGCTGTGATAATTTGCTTTTATTGGAGGGTATTCTTGTCACAGCCCTAATAACTTAATCGTACCATTTTTGTTCCCTATCGAGTGGAACTAGTTTCATATATATATATATATATATATATATATATATATATACACACTCAATTATGTTTTAATTTTTTCTTTTTAAAACCCCGATAAATTGTTATATTTTTCAGACATGCCTAAACTTTAAAAAAAAAATGATTCATTATCTTTTATTTTATTCGTTTGAACAACTTAAGATTTTAATTCTCATATTGTTCATTTTTCGTTTGACCTCTTCGAATTAAAAAAAAAAAAAAAGAATAGAAAAGATTAAGAATTAAAAAAGAAAAGAAAAACTTGTAGACAATAGAATCTTTTCACTGGTTTAAATCCATTGAAATGTGTCCATATCGACAGGTAAATATCCAGGTGAGATGACCCTTAAAAGAAGAGGTAAAAATATTAAGATATTGTTTAAAGAGAGCCGAGTGGCGTGGTTGGTGGGGTCTGTCCGGCCTTAGTCCTATTTTTTCACCGCCTTCGTCTTCTAACTATGGGTTTAAACTAGAACAAAACGAAGCATAACATCAGATGAATAGAAAGATCAAATCTCGTCATGAATTTTCACAAAACAAGGGATTCTTTTGTTGGACCTGAAGTACTAAAATTATTTCTTTACCCTGATGAAGGTACTGCAGGCAGCGGTTGTTGGTGTTGATGAGTCCATACTTTTTATCGAATTGGTCTTTATAACTACTACAAACCTTGTTCAAGGAAAAGAAATATCGTTTTTGCAATTTTTTCCCAAATTGACCTTTAAATTTATAATTTGATTTATTTTTTTCAACAAAAAACTTAATAACTCTTAGTGGTCTTCGTCCATCCTCACCCACACCACACCCAACCATTATTATAAAAAAAAAAATTAAATGAGATTCTGTTCAAACACAAACATCACCGTTTTTAGTAAGTTTAACTCTTTTTTTTCCTTTTTCTTTTGCAAAATCTTTTTCATTATCAAATAAAAGATACAACTGGTATGTTTCTGTGTTAGTTGGAATTTTGAAATATCCGATTAGGAATGCTCTTTTAGGTGACGCTGCTGAGGCTTCTTGGACTATGGAATGAATGAAATTTAGTTATTTTACAGGTGAACAAACTTTTTAGCTTTTCTGGTTGGAAGGCACTCATGATAGCCTCTAAAGTCTTTTCAATTAAATAACTTAAAAGTTTAACATATTATTTTAACCCTGATTTGTAACCGAAAAATATTTCTATAATTGTATAAAATTTATAATGAATGCATTAATTAATCAACACATTAAATGTTGACTGGATGCTTTCATTAGTCCGGTTTGATATGAGTAGGTTTCTTACTTTTTATTTTAAGTAAATTCCCAAGTATGATTTTCGTAAATATATTGATATTTAGTTTTTATTTCCAGAATCCTAGAATGTAATAATTTTATCTTTTTTTTCCTTATTTCGTAGGTGTGTTTTTTTTGTTTTGTTTTTTACTATTTGTTAATTTGTAATTAATTACTTGATTAGACTTTTTAAAAATGTTCACATTTTTTACGCGTTTTTTAAGATTCCATCCAACATTTTTTTAGCCTTTTTTTTTTATTAACCCATCATGAGTTCAAAAACGCAAATGTTAAAGTATTTTTTATTTAAGTTTGGATTTTTAATAAGTTTTTGTTAAAATATCATTTCTACAAATTTCTTCAATAAAATCTTTTATGGGTTTTTATTTGAGAGAAATATTTTTTTCCAGAATTTAATTTCAAACAGGTCTCTCCCCCTTAACCTGGAATGGTAATATTTTTGGTCACAAACTTTTTAATTAAACACTAAAAAAAATTTGTCTATTTTGGATTATTGTTTATTTAAATAATCAAAAGTTTGAAATTATTACAAATTCAAATATTTTTTTTTAATGGTAATGAATTTTAAATTCATTTGTCACTACGTACGATTAAGTATAAAACTGAAAAATTATCGCCTTTTTCAGGTAGCCACTAATATTAAAATCCGTTTGCCTAAAAAAAAATTTAATTAGGCTATAATCTAGATTATATAATAATTGGTGATTGATCGTCTACTTGAAGTATAATTCGTAAAAAGCCTGCGTAAAATTAATCCAACAAGCCATTTAACATTAAAAGAAGAAAGACTAACAAGCAACGACGACGACGCACAGGAGGAGGACAGACCATGTAAAAAGAAAATTGAAACCCTTAAAAAGTTAAGATCTTTACCAAGAAACTGAAACGAAAAGGATTCTTGATTGCACCCACAACGACGCAACTCTAAATTAATTTTGCATCCATCGTGTCCGTGTTGTACAAAACTGCTGTCATTAAATAAATTAAATAAATATTCAGAAAGATCAAGATTTATAAAATCAAATTGATTTTTTTTAATTGATAATTAAGTAAATTTGTTTAGAATTTTGATACTTAAGGCTACAAACCTCATCTATCTGTTTATGAAATCGTATTAAAGACATTTGGGAAAATTATCAAATCTTCGGGTCTTCCTAAACTTAATGAGAAAAAAAGAAATTAAATTTATTTCTTACTTTAAAAAGTTGTTTCGTTTTAGATTTTGAGATTAAAATCTTCCTATAGATTTATTTTGTCTTTGAATTTTTCTCCTAACCAACAACCGAAAATATAATTTTTAGTAGCTATCTGTTTTAATTTTTTTTTTTAACTTTACGTTTATTGTTTTTGTAAAAACAAAAAAAAAACATTTAAAAAAAATATTTGAAAGTGTCAAGTTTTTTTTGTTGTTATTTTCACTTTTTTAAAAAAATATTTCTATTCATTTTTTGAAGGTTTTTTGCCTGAAGTGTTTAAATTTCATTTGATTTTTTTCACACTATCTGCTTTGTTTGGTTTCACAGAACGATGTTTTTAAAAGATAAAAATCCTCCCAAATAGGGTTTTTTCTTTCTTTCTTTTTTTTACTCCCTCTGCTAATTTGTCTTTGGGGCATTAAAAAAGCTTAGTAAGCTAAAATTTTAAACGAAATCATTTCGTTTAGTTATTTTTTGTTTGTTTTTTCACGAAAAAAAAATCAAGATTCAATATACCATTTTTTTTTTCTTTTTGTTTTTGAGGTTTAATTCATAACTACTCAATTTATCAATTATTATATTTTTAAACGATCGATATGGACACTTTTATTTAACTTTGGACCCTGTCTTATTAAAATTACCAAATAGTCATTCATTCAGAGCCATTGAATTAGAGAAACAAGGGCCAAAATATTGGTGTGTCTTGTTTCGTCTTAGGGCCGTTATATCGGCCCTAAGACGAAACATCGAAAAATTTAAATTCTTTTTTTTTTCTGTCGCTACCCGATCGCAACAAACTTATTGTAAAGATTTTCAGAACAGTAGTTGGTCTGGTCAGTGTTGTGTGCGGGTAGCGGGGCGAGTGTGTGCCCCTTCTTGCTGGACTATGTTTATTGCCTGTCTGCGTGACCCTAGGGTCATCGTACAAGGGTGTTGCTACTGGGCTGCTGTATAAAACTTCACTCAAAAAGGAAGTATAATTAATTACTTTTTTTAAGCATTCTACACCCAGAAGACACACATATCCTTTCAACCTCTATCTCGTCCAGACCTAACACTCAACACTCCCATCTCTTCATCTTACCTATTAGAATATTCTTGATTAAAAAATATAAGCATTTAGACTAAATTATTATTATTATTATTATTAAGTTAATCCAAAAGTTCCTCGTAAACAATTTAAAATTTTTACTCGCTATGTAAGAACAAAAAATATTCCTCAAAATAAAGAGCATCATTTTTTAAAAAAAATTTGCTATCGATATCTGTTAAGCTTTCGAATCTGAAGAAAGTGCCACCCACTCAGCCGGCGGCGGCCGTGGCTTCGAATCAAAGAATTCTTGAAACGCTCCCTCGAACTTTTGGGACAACTTAATATTTTTTTTTCTAAAAATAGAACATATGTAAAATAAAATACACATCACACTCGTTGTTTTTCTTTAAGTGAGTGTGTGTATGTATTTCTAATACTTTCATTGAATTAATTGTTAGGTTAAAGTACTAAATATCCGTGATAGAGCATATACTTACACACGGTTGATTAGATTAGGGTCAATGTCCTTATTGTCAGCTTCTCACTTGTACGGACGAGAGTACGTGTGTGTGTTCGGAAGCAGTAGTGTGTGTGTGGGTGTGTGTTTCGGGTAGCATAGTGTGTGTGTGTTTCGGGTGTGTGCGTGTGGTGTGTGACATGACACTTACGGTCAACGACTTTTTATTTACGGTATTAATTTTTTTTGGCGACGGTTAGTTTTTTGTCTCCTCTCCATTAAAAAATATCAACTCCTTACTTTAACCTTTCCGACCGACCCTAAAGGGCCGATCGGCCCTGGTGACCTAATTAAAAAAATACACACCAATAATTTCCGCCTTTCTAACGCATCTGAGTGAGTGAGTAAGGTGGTCATTTTGCTAAGTCAGGATCCTAAGATTAAGACTTGGTGTGTCTTTTGCCTTGGATCGACATAGCCGATATATCGGCCATCTAGGTTCTACTAAGGATTAAGATGACTCAATTGCATAAACAAAACTAATTTTCTGCTTACAATTATTCTTTAATTGATTTTTCTGCTCACCATTAAGTTCTTTTTGTTGATCTTTAAAAGAGGAAACGAAATTATGGTGTGTGATGATGGGTCTGGCTGCTTCTGGGTCGGTACAACCGGACCTTTTTTCTAATTATTTTCGATATCTTTTTTTTCGTTCTAGTTACTATTTCAGTTTTAATATTTACTTAAAAAAAAGAAAAGAAACGAATAGAAAATAGAATTAAATTAAAAAATAAAAAGCGGGGTTGAATTTTAAAATCTAATATCGCCCTGCTCTACACACTCTGCATCCTATTTCCTGTACACCCCCTAAATATATAGCTAATTTCTTCTTCGTCAATTTGGCCTTTATCTTCGGCACGCTTGTTTTAATAGTTTTCTACAAAATTTGTTTTTGTTGTAGGGTGAATTATTGCAACGATTTTCTTTTTTTTTAATAAGAATTTATTAATTGCTGCAAAGTTTTATAGTTACTTCTTTTTAGTTTTTTTTTCTTGTTTTTTTTTTATAAAAAATAAAAAAGAATCTCCCCTCTTTTTTTTTTAATTTTCTCTTCTGTCTTCTCCTTGCCCTTACTTCACTTTACTGCCAGGTTTTTTTTTTCTCGACTATTTTAATTCTTCTGGGGATGTTCTTCTTTTCCTTCTTCCTTCGGCAATTTTCTTAGGCAAATTAATCAATTCCCTGAAATCTGAACTGGCAATTAAATACTGTGTTCTTTATATCTCCTTCCTTTCCCCCTTCTTTCATTCTCTATCTCTGTCTCTCTCTCAAGAATCAAGTCACAGTGGACATTTTTTCTTTCACGAAAATTATCCCCTTTTTTCCTACCCCCCCCCCGAGCACAACTAACTCAGAAATATTTTGCCACTGTTTAACAATAATAATGGTTTGATTATCTTCTTTTTTGACTCACTATCATATTTATTTATCTATTTCATAAAATTATTTGCTTCTTTTTCGGTTTAAAAATAAACTGCTAAAATCAATATAAAAAAATTAATTATATATACATATAGGGCTATGATAGCAATATGCTTTTATTAAAGAATATTCTTGTCACACAGCACACAGCTACTCCTTACTTGTCTATTTTGCTTTTTTATCGTTTCTTTTTATTCTGTGGTTACTACAGAATTTAAAAAAATGGTAAAATTGCTAAATAGTCAAGTTTTTAACTAGAACATTTTTTAATTGAAGAATATTGACACAGCCGTGTTGTCGTCATATATTTCAATATCTCCTAGATATTGAAATCCGTAATTTATCGTTTTTATTAATGGTTTGTGGGTATTGTTTTTTCTTTTGCTGCTGATTCTCTTCAATTGTTGGTATCTACTCTTTCCCCTCCCCCATATCCTTTGACCTGACATTTTGTTTAAAGACCCTCTATTCAAGGTGATGATGATGATGATGATGATAGCCATTAGAGAAAATTGACTATGTTTTAGGGGTACTCATCAACTGCCTGCTGCTGGGCTGGCATGCTGGCATTAATGCCAAAATTGTGACAAAATACAAAACTCAAAATTCAGTAAAAATATCCGCACCCAAAATGTTAAAAACAATCTCATTAATCTTTTGAGATTAATTACAAAAAAAAAAATGAAAAACTAATTAGTCTCTTTCTCTCAAACGCACACATTCTAAGAATTTTTAATTAACAATGTCTGGCTTTTTTCAGTTTCCAGTTTCTCTACACATTTATCAAACCTTATTTTTATCTAAAGTAACCTGTTACTCCTCAGCAAAAAATACTTGTTACTAATGCTTGGACCCTGACTTATCAAAATTACCAACTAGTCACTCAGAGCCGTTATATTAAACAAAAAGATTTGGGCCAAAACATTGGTGTGTCTTTTCCTTTATCAGGGCTGATATATTGGCCCCTTCAGATCCAAAGTATTAAATACTCTATTGATATCACATAGTAAATAAATGATTTGTTTTTGATTTTTTTTTTTACTATTATTTAAATTTTATAGTTTAGCAAGGTATTTTTCCTTTAAAATTAAGTCAGAAAAATTAAACTTTTTTATATACTATGCCCCCACCTTTCTGCTCCCTAAGTTAATTGGTCTTTATGTCTAGTTCACTTTTCAAAAGGCAGTGAATAAATTATGAGAGCATTTGAAATGTGATCAACACATGAACAAACAGCAGTTTGTTTCATCAAGTTAAATAATTATTAAGAAGACATTTTAAGTGTTTTTTAGTCATTTCTTGTCAATGTATGTAGGTCTAGTCTCAACTTTCACTGACAATACCAGTGGGAATTCACTAACATTACTTTCTTTTATATCACTCCTAGTAATCAACGAATGTATTGTGAGATTATTTTCTATGTAAATTAACTCAAAAATCCCACTTCTATAGTAAATAATTCACAAATACACTCCTGTTACTTGCTATAGAAAATATTGGTCCAACTTTTTAAAAAAGAAATTTGTTCTTTATCTTCAGTTATATTTTACTCAATTCCAAATGCACTTGCTAGAAATATCTTGACACACATTTCTGGCTATGTGTGTGTGTATTTATCTCAAGTATAACAGTACAGATCATTATAAAAAAAAAGAAGTCTCATTAAGTTTCATTTAAAATGTTTCTTTCTATTACTCTATAAAATTTATTAAATCTAATTATTATTTTTAAAACCTTTTTATTGTCCTTGTTAATCAAAATTTCATCAGAATCCTGTTTTATAATTCCTTGTGACAAATGAAATTGAACCTACAGCTATCATAAGTTCTGCTGTCCATTGCCAATCTATATTTTAATTTGGTTTCATCTAATTGTCTGCAGTTCTCTCTGTAAATTTCTTTTTTTTTTTACGAGATTTGAAGAATAAAACAAAAACCCAATAAAATGAAGATCTGGAAATTATTACAAAATATGGAGTAGATTTCATACTTTTTCTTTTAATTATTCCAACTTTTTGGTGGCATACATAGTGGTTTAAATGATTACACATTTTTTAACATTCTTCTACATAGATTTATGTTCTACTTCTTATGCTGTTTTTTGATGGTTTCTCTTTCTCAAAATTAACTGTGCCATTTTTTTTCAAGATAAAAAAAAACATTGAAAAAAAAAAGAATGTATTCATTATCCTTTTTTTTTTTTTAATCCTACGCCTTGAAGAAAATATGATTATTCATTTAGAATATATAGTTTTTCTGTGGAAAATCAAATTAAAAGAGGTTAACTTGATAAACTTGGAAGATTTATTCTCTGTGAGTGTCTTTTGCATTGGAAATGTTTTTAGTTTTATTCAGATGATTACTAATGCCTTATTTAAAATTGAAAAACAAAAAAAAAAGATCAGAATTGGATAATTTTTTAATACCTACGTAATTATATTCTTGTTGGCTTATTTTTAATCTCTTCTATGGAGGCTTGCTCATTTTACTGATTTATATTGAATAGATATTGAAATAATCTGTGTTTTTTTTTTTATTATTATTAAATCCCCCAAAAATGTTTATTTAGAAATGAGTTTTCATTTTTATTTAGTCTTATCAATTCTTTTCTTTCAAAATTTGCATTTATGAATCAAGATCTTGCCACTAAGATCAGAATTAAGATAAAAAAATATATATTTAATTTCTATTATAGTATAATTATAGATATCTTAATTTAGTTGTAATTTTTTTTTCAATTTGATCAAAAACTAAAAGTTGTTTATTTTACTCAAAGACAAAGTGTAGGAGAAAAATATCAATATAATGAATCACATATCATTAATTTTGATACCTTCTTCAATGGACTTATGGTCTCAATCTTTATTCTAGTTCCTGGAAATACATAACCAGTAGTATTATTTTTAACATTATTATAATAAATGATTTTAATTTTTTAGAATATTCATCTTTAACTTTACCCAAAGATCTGAGAATGGTCACCCATTAGTGATGTTATATCTCATAGCCTTACTTCATAGTTTTTTTTTTTAAAATATTTTGTTTTCTTCCAAATGCACATTGTGGAAGTCTTCATTATTATTATGATTATTATGATTATTTGTTTTTCATTTTAAAATAAATAGAATCTTGCACAAACATTCATGATCAATGCTTGAATATTGGAACAATATTTTTTTTTTCTTTTGGCTCGTTATCATTGTTGTCACAGTTAGTGCATTTGGACTAAAGCAATGAACTCAGACATGAAGCACAACCTTTAATAGTGTATGCGTGAGCAAAAAAGGATTTAAATTCTGTTTTTGTCTTATATTTTTATTTTTTTGTGACGGGTGAATGGACAGGTGATGATAATTTCTAATTTGGATGCAAAGGAGACCAAAAAGCATTTTGTGATTGAGAATTAAATGAATTTCATCTTAAAAAAATAATTAAACTTGTCATTGAAATTCTTACTTATTGCTTTAAAATATCTTTCATCTTTGTTTCTTAAACTGATTTCAATCAATGAGTTTTAATTCTTATTTTTGTCACTATTCTTAGCCAAAGTGCTACAGCTTGGCCACCCTTTACCAGTTCTTGTATTTTAACATTATTGTAGTGAAAGTCTATAAAAAGTATTAATAGCAGAGTATGTATAGTCAAGTCTGGTTGGAGACAAGAGTTCCCATCAGATGACCGTAGTTAAGCAATGATGAGTCTGGTCAGTTGTTAGATGGGTGACCATTTAAGAATACCAGTAACAAACTTGATCCTGCTATTCCTTTAAAAAAAAATTAAATTAAAAATTACCAAAGTAGTTTGGGATCTGTAGTTGAACAATTTTTTTTTATAGTAGACTATGAGTGCGTCAAATTTCTTTCTGATATGAAGTACAACTATGTGAATTTTCAAGAAAATTGATCCAGTTGTTTTTTTTTTTTATTCCACACACACATAGTTCTGTTTATACATATGTTCAGCACATATGTAATGAAAGTATATGTCTAAATTTCAGTCATTTACTTTTGAGTGAATAGTCCTAGGAAATCCATATTTCCTCCAGCTATGGGTTAAATAGCATACTGTTTTTCATAGACCTAAAAAAAAATGGCCAAAATGTTTGATATGCCATTATCTTCTAAGCAACCATATTGCATTTTGTCAATTTTATATATTTTATTCCTTCTTATTTGTCTACAGATTTCTCCCTCTAAATCTCTTAAATTTTTTTTTTACAACCAGAGTGTATAAAGAACTAAATAAAAACTAATAAAAAAATTAAAATAATAACTAATAAAAAAATTTAAATAATTTCTGACATTTAAGAATCAAATAACTTTTTTTTATATCATAAGTGTAGCATTTTATAATAAGGATAGACCATGCTTTATTTAACTATATTTTTTCATAGCTATTGGGTTGATATGCCTGAAGTTTGAAAATGAAAAATGATTTTGAAGCACTGAACCAAAGCCATATTAATTACAAGGGTTGAGAATCTCTGCTAATGTTAATTAGTTTATTGGGTTATATCTACATTAATGTGAATTAATAACCAGATCCCGGTTTTGCTCCTAGTCAGGCACTAATGATGGTTAAATTGGTACATTCATTAACTGCTTCACTACTGACAAGATAAAGGTCAGCGCTTATAATTAAATGATGAATAGAATATGTGAACCCTAAACATGTTCAATCAGACTCTGGAGGTCATTAATTGGCTGATTCTGTGTCGTTCATTTTATACCAACTGACATTGTGACTGCTGTAGTGGCATTAGAATCAACAACAACAATGCTGGCATCACTATCAGCATAATCAGGATCAGCAACTGATTCTTTTATAGAGTTCTTTGTTTCATTTCTGTCTCTTTCAGAAAGACTGTGTACGTGTGTGTGTGTGCGCATCCATTCTCTGTCAGGGATTTGTAATCAAACTGTTTAATGTTACTCAAGTTCGATCGTTGTCCTTTATATATGTGCTTGTGCCCATGACCGCTTAGGGTGGAAGTTAGAGGCAGGGCAGAAAATTTAGGCCCTGGAAAGGTCGGGGAGAGGCAAATCCTGGAAAGAAAACAGAATCAGTGGATCTCAATAAAATCCTTTAATATTCACGTTTTTTTTACGTTTATTTTAACTTTTTTTTTTTTTATTTTAACTTTTTTTTTTTTCTCCATTTTTGTGATTTTTACAATACTCAATACTTTTTTATTTCTTTTTGTTATTTTTTAATATTTTAACCGTTTAGACTGATATAGCAGCCCCAGTAAAACCAAGGCAAAAAAAAAAGGTCAGCGGATATTTCTATCCTAATATGATCCTCTAATAGAAGAACTCTAAGTGACTAGTTCGTGTTTTAGTTAAGTTGGGGTTCAAAGGTTTGGGTTTAATTATTTACTTGTATTTTTTTTATTTATTTCATTTTTTCATTCAATGGTTGAAACCCTGATAAAAATTTTTTAATTTTAAGTGAAACAACCTTTTAATATTAAGATTAGATCTTCTCATTAATTTCCAAATGAGGTCTGCCCCTAGGATCCACAATTACAGGAACTTTGTGTTTATTCTGAACTGATTTCTGCTATTTTTATTTATTCCATTTTTTGCTTTTAAAAAAAATCATTAATCAAATTTTGAAAAATCAGCATTTAAATTGTAGTGTAGTTAAAATTTTTTTTAAATATTTTTCTTTTCAGTAAGAAAACAAAAAAAGTTGAATTAAAAATATTGAAAAGAAAAATTAAAATCATCTTTAATAAAACTCGTCAAAATAAATAATTAATAATGCATTCATTGAAAAATTTAATTTTCTCAGTTTTGTTACTTCAGATTTGTTATCTTTCACACAGAACAGAGACAAAATTAAAATATAAAAAGAATAAAATGCCATCAGAACTTCTGAATTTTTAAAAATTTTCCTATTTAATCTATATTTATTGAAAATATAGTTTATATAGAAAATTAATACTTATTAAGATCAGTGTGGTAAACTTAAGTATGTGATTTATGGAATGTATTGATTAAATATACCTAAAATGTCAAAAACTCAAAGCAAAATATAGGCTAAATTCTTAGAAAAAAAATGTAATTTCAAGGAATACTATCTAGGTAGAATATAGCATTATATTTTAAGTCTCTATTGCTACTCTTGTTCATTAACAAGAAATTAGAAACAGTGGCTCTTTTGTAAGCATTCTTATCTTTTGATGTGTAGACCAATCAATTTAACTTTTTATTTCCTTAGATCTTTACTAGGAAAATTTAAAAAATGTTTTGCTATAAAAACTTTTGCTCCAATTTGCTCAGGCCTGTTTTCTCTCTTGTATAGTATGGAACTTATTCTAAAATGGAACAGTTTATAATTATAGCTTTTCATTGAATATTAAAATCTTTTCTTTTTTTTAATATAATTATTATTTTTTTAAATTCTTCTAAAAAAAATGATTTAAAATTCTTCTTCTATCCTAATCTCGCCACTCACTGTTAATGATTTATGATCAGAAATAGAAATATTTGATAGGTTAAAGGTGCATCTAGATTCTGCAGACAACTGCTACCTGTTACTATTCTAATTTCAGCATGAAAGACATATCGGGGCTCTTCTTTCCGCTACTCAATAAGTCACATCATATCTATGATGTTGGTGGCATAGTTTTTTTTTTTTTTTTTTTAAGTCAATTTTAAATGTTAGCATTTTTGTGCAAATGGAGAATGATTTGAAATTATTCAAAATGACATTCTCTTTATATTGATTATCTTTTATAAAAGAAGTTTTAATGTTTATTAAATTATCTCAGAAGAGATTTTTCTTCTTTTTTCTTTATTTTTCTCTTTTTTTTCTCATGCTTATGTCAAAAACATGTGATTGAGAGTCTTCCATCCTGTTTTAAACTGAATATTAAAACTCGATCTGTAATTATTAATCCATTATACAAAGCTGTTGTCTTTTTTTAATTTTATTATTTCTCTCTCTCTCTCTCTCTCTCTCCTTTTTTCCATTTCTTTTTCTCCCTTCTTTTCTCTCTCTTCTTTTTCACTTTCTTTGAATTTTCCTCTTTTCTCTCTTTCTTCCTCTCTTTCCATCTCTTTCTCTCATTTTCTCTTTCCCTCTCTTTCTACCCTCATTTCTTTTCTTTCCCTGTTTTTTCTCTTTCTCCCTTCTCACCTCTCTATCTCTCTCTCTCTTTTCCTGTTTTTTTCTTTCTTTCTTTATCTTTCTCTCTCTCATTTCTGTCTTATTTATTGCCTTTCTCTTTTTCCTGTCACTTCCTCCTTCCCTTTCCTGTTTACTCCTCCCACTATCTCTCTCTCTCTCCAATCTGACAAAAATTCTATTAACAACAATTGCATGTAGATATTGTTATATCTATCCTAATGGAAGTGTGTGTAGGGGGGGGAAGGAAAGATGGAACCAAAAGATGAGCTTCCTTACTTCTACTACTATGACAGTAGTTCATCTGATCAAATGTTAAAGCTTTCACCCTTTCTCATCTTTACAATCAATAAAAATGTTTTAATCTACCCATTTTTAGACTAATTTTCTAATTTGGCTTTACATACAGAAACTGTTTGATGGTGGTGTCTTATATTGTTCCTTTTTTCTTTTTTACTTAAAAAACAACTATTATTTAAACAATCACAATGATTATTATAATAAGATATTTATGATAAAATATATGTATTCAATGTCTTAAAACTTAATTTTCCAAACCTTAGGAAAATACTAGAAGTATTACCCAGGCACCAGGGACTTTCCACTTAGGTAATTAAGGAAGCCTATTATACAGGAAAGCAGTTAATTCTTTTTATGTACTAAATGCATTTCTAATACTTTTTTATACTAAATTCATTTCTAATGCTTTTTTTATACTAAACTCATTTCTAAAGCTTTTCTCTAAAGTTATTAAGGAAGACTTCAATATAAAAAGCCAGTACCATACATATGCAAATGTTAGAGGTCTGACTCATTTTTAAAAAAAAATTATTGTAGTTTCTTTTTCTGAAGTGC
This sequence comes from Idiosepius hallami, assembly GCA_034780655.1. Lineage (NCBI taxonomy): Eukaryota > Metazoa > Mollusca > Cephalopoda > Idiosepiidae > Idiosepius > Idiosepius hallami. The sequence continues at coordinate 1,430,125 of JAUZSX010000052.1, forward strand.
TCTACAATTAAATAGGATGTTTTTCAAATATTGTTTTTTTTTTCTAAAGAGTTACAGGATGTAGGGTCACATACAAACACAACAATCTGATTTTTATAAGTATATAGATAACAAAATTCTTTTTCTTACTGGGAAATATTTGTTGTGCTATTCAAAATAATTAAAAAACAAAAAAAAAACACTTTCTTTGCTTTTGGTCATGTTGGTATCTGTACTTTTGTTGATCAAAGCGATTTCGCCTTCAATAAATCCAGTCCAAAAAATATATTAAAATAATTTAAAATAAAGTAAAACAAAAATTTATCAGCCAGATAAGTAACCTGCGAACTTCAAAATAGATTTTTAGTTGTTTCTAGAGTGTTTATATTTATATAAAACTTATAAAAATATCCCATTTACATAAGGATAGTTTTGTACTTGGTGTTTTTAATACATTCTGTTATTTTGGGTTTTTTATTTTGTCATTAGCATCTTACTCTTTGCATTGACTTTTTTTGAAAGGTATAAATCTCCCAATTTCCTCTATGATTTGAATATTTATATCAATGGTCATTAGTTTACACCAAAGAAAATCGTTGCTTATAAAAAAGATGCTGTTATTACTATATTCATTAGAACAAAGAAAATCCTGTAAAATTCATTTTTTTTTTCTCTTTTTTTTTTTTTTTAAAATACTGTCCCTTAATTTTTTTCTTTATTTCTCTAACCCTCTTTCTAGACCCCTTTTTCCTGTCTGTATATCTCCCTTTCTCTCTTTATTTTCCCCCTAATTTCTCAAATTACTCTGTTCCCAGTTTTGGCTTGTTCCAGAAGGGACCATTTTGTTCTCGTCTGTTAACCTCTTTCAGACCAAAATTCAAACTGTCAAATCAACATCTCCCCAGAGAGTTGCTTTTTATTATTGTTTAACTGCCTCTTTTTAAAGGCACCCAAAATTCAATTTATCTTTCCTTTTTTTCTTCTCTCTTTCCCCTTCTGCAACATCCTTTATAATAAAATCTTTAATTTTTTATTTTCTCTATTTCTTTATATTACTCCTAATCTTTTTCTCTTTTACTTTCTATTTTGAATTTCTTGCACTCAAACTCTGTTTTTGTTTCATTTTCAACCATCATTTCATTTTCTCTTTCAATTTTTTTTTTTTTAATTTTCTTTTCTTAAATCTTTTTTTTTTTTTCTTAATTTTTTTGTGAACATTTTGTTTTGTTTTTTCGACATAAAGCTCTTTAAACCATCCAGATTTAAAAAAAAAATCTCCCCCACCCTAACACACACTAAAACAATTTTTTTTTTATTGATTTCAAAATTGAATTTCACTCTTTTTTTCCTTTTCCTCTTCATCTTTTTGCATCATTTTTTAATTTATTTTTTAAATTTTTTAATTCACTCCTTCCTTCTGTTTTTTGTCTTTTTTTCCCTTTCTCTTTGTGATTTTCCCTCCCTTTTTTCCACATGTGACACTGCACTTCCTTCTTCTTCTCCTCCTTCTTCCTCCCTTTTCTCCTCCTACCTCTTCTCTTTGCTCCTGTTGTATCAGTTAATTGGATGTTATTAATTAGTCTGACAGACAAGACTATTGATATAATTCCTGTTTATAAGAGAAGACAATGGTACCATCAACCTTTTCTACTCCTCCTATCTCTGTCCCCCACTTCCTTTAAAATTCATGCAAAGTAGTTCCTTTATGTAAGTGTGTCTGTATCACACACCCTCTCTCTTTCACTGCCAATTATATTGTTTTCCACACTCTGCATTGTAAAGAAACAGAAAATCTCACAAAATTAAGAAATTACTGAAAGAACATTTAAACAAAAATTATAAAATTGAAAGTAAAAATAGAAAAAAAAAATTATTTTAAAAAAATTATAAAAGTAAAATAAAAAAATAAAAAAACATTACTGCTTTATTTCTAATCTTATCTACACATCACTTTTATTTTTTATTTTTTGAATTATAACCTTAAAAATAGTTTTTACTAGAACTAAAATGTCAACATAGATTTTTATTTTAATTAGAATTATTTTATTAAACATCTTAAAATTTACGTAATGATTTTTTGGACTGTTGTTGGCCCAATCTGTTATTGCTTTGTATTATTATTTTTTATAACAACCCAAAAACTCAAAACATTATTATCAAAATTCTCATTAAAAATTCTGAAAAATATTCTTATAATTTTGGTTAAATGTTTTTGCACTAATTTTTTTTTTTTTTTTTTTTAAATTCTTTTTTAATCCCAAAAGTTTGATATTTTCTAAAGAATTATATTGCTCTTTTAATCTTCTATCTTTAGCCCACAAAAATATATTTTATGTACAGTTTTTTGTTTATAACCAAAACTCCTTTATATACCAGCAGAGTTTTTTTTAATGTACAAAATTTTGTTATTGCATAAAGGTCATAATTAAGCATGATTAAAAAAAAACTACTACTACAGAGCAATAAAATTAGTTGATTAATAAACTTATTTTACTCTTGTGTAGAAGTAGTTTTCTCATGCCTTGGGATAAAAATGAAATCAATGATCAGTTTAAGGAGTTAAATTTTTTAGTAAGCTGATTTTGTTTAAGGAATAAATATTATTTTTGTGAGAACCCTGGAATACAAAATTTTGAGAGATAGGTTTCTTTTTATTTACTTTTGGTTTAATAACCATTTGGAAAGTTATGAATCTTCTAAATCCTCAAAGCTATGAGTTAAGCGGAGCAACTTCTGTTCCATAATCACCTGTTAACAAAAAATGTTTTATAAAATAGATTTGTAAAATTTAAACCAATCAAGTTTTCATAATTAGTCAATGTCTTTAGGCTTTTTTACTTTCAAAAATTCTTGCAGTTATTTTGGTTTGATCTTTTTAATTTTTGTAAATTCATTTCTCAAGTTTTTTTCTAACTCAAATCTTAGCTTTTTAATTACTAATATTTGCATCATTCTCCTCAAATACTTTTACTTGTGAGTTTTAAGTTTAGTATACTTAAGCAGAATATCATTATTCAAACACAGTTCATTAAAAAGAATTTGAATTCAATTTTTTCTATTAAAAGAAACTTAGTTGTCGGATCAAACTTATATTATATTAAGAAGCTCTGTCCCATAACTAAGTTTTTAAGATTTTAAATTGAATTAAAAATATTGATATGAAAAATTAAAATTCTGTTTAATGAACCTTGTGAGTTTTGGTATAAAATTAACATTCGTTATGCACCATTCTAAACTTCTATGTGAAAACTGTAATTTGATTTGAATGAAAAATTAGATCCGATAAAGGGTCAATGTTTTTTAAAATTGTTAAAAAACATTTTAAGGAATTAATTTTATGATTTTCTCTCTCTCTCTTTTTAGGTAATGGTGAAAATCAAGAACCACTCCTTATGTGTCCATATTGCAACTATACCAGCATAAGTGAGATGAGAATTCAGAGCCATGTTCTTTCTCAGCATCCCACTCAGAAATCTCCTACACAGACAATATCTTCCACTTCTGCTGTCCCAGCTCCACAAGCACCACCTCCTCCTCCCCCTTCATCATGTCCCCCATTGGAGGTGCGCTGCCCCTTGTGTCAAGATGATTTCCGAGAGAAAGCACCCTTAGAAAAGCACCTGATTCAAGTGCACAATGTGTCCCCAGAAGGGATGCACCGTCTACTTACCATGGTTGACCAAGAATGGCTGAATAGTAAAACTGCTACTGCTAATGGTAGTGCCAGTGGTATCAATGCAACTGCCAATAGCACAACTGCTGGAAATGCCCCCAAAAATCAAACCCCTGTCTCCAATGTTCCCTCTTTAGAAGATTCAAGGGACTTTGACATGTTTGATGCGGAAGAGGCTTGTTTAAATGAAGATGGTAAGAGAATTTTGATTTTTTTTTTTTTTTTTTTTTCCTTAAAGCTCTTTCAGATTTTTTGATAACCTCCTGAACTTTTTTAGGCAAAGGTTTGCTATTATTTGTGCTCAATCCCTTTAGGGTCAATAGGAGAGTTGTTCAAGATAACCATTTTTCATAATATGCTGCCCAAAAGAATTTTTCAATTTATGTAAAATAGATATTTTCTCCTTGGTCTTTAACCTAACAACTTCTATGCAAATTATGGACTTGTCTAAAACCACTGCAAGGTTTCCTTTTTTTTTTTTTTTCTGTCTTTTTTTTTTTTAAATATAACCTGTAACATGTGTACTAAGAAATAAACTAGATATTAGTAAACTACTATTACAACTTGAATTCTTTATATTTGGAAACTATTTTGAACTAGAGAAAAACATCTCAAAAAATTAAGAATAACTAAATTAATAAGTTTAAATAATTCTCCATCAATGTCAACAAATAATTATTTCTTTTTTTCTTTCTTTCCAGCCATTGATACGTCGGCATTGAGTGAAAAGGAGTTAGAGGACCAATTCCGATGTCAAACTTGCACACAGACCTTCAATAACATAGATGCCCTTTATACTCATCAGAATGAGTTAGGTCACCTTGAACTGAAGCAAACACCACGTGGTCCTGGTTATCTATGCTGGAAAAAAGGCTGCAACCAGTATTTCAAAACAGGCCACTCACTCCAAGTTCATTTCCGAGAAATCCACACCAAGAGGCAACAAATCTCTATATCCGAACGCCATGTCTATAAATATAGATGCAATCAGTGTAGCCTTGCTTTTAAGACAATCGAAAAACTCCAACAACACTCACATTATCACCTGATCAGGGAGGCAACCCGATGTAGTATCTGTGGGCGCAGTTTCCGGTCGACCCTGGCTCTTCAGAAGCACATTGAGATGGCACATTCAGACGGGCTAGATTCATCTGCAGTTGAGACTGACCTTGTGAATGCACAGAGCCCTGGCTGGGGCAACACCCAGGCCATTGGCACTAAATCGGAAAAGCTAACTAGTGATCTAGCCACCTCCTCCTCGCATCCTAATTCAATGAGTGGGGTAAATCTTTCTGCGGCAGTGACTTGCAAAAGCCCATCCCTAGAGTGTAAGGCATCAACGTCGACCTCTGAACCTTCTGGATCTCTGCTTAACAACACATTGATAAAGACGGAACCCTTGGAACATTGCGAAGGTGAAAAGCTTATGTCCACCTTCGAGAGTAGTATAGACTCCAACATTAGCATCATGAACGGGGACAGTAAGTTGGATGCCTCGGACATGCTGCTGGATGAGTCTGTACCAGGCGAGGCTGACGAGGGCAGTTTGGACAGCGTGTCAAGTTCGTACAAGGAACAACAGTTCATGGAAGACTATATCAATAGTCAGGCAATTGCCGAAGGAAGCTACGATGATCCACAGCGCAAATTTAAGTGTCATCGTTGCAAGGTAGCGTTCACCAAACAGAGTTACTTGACTGCCCATAATAAGACCCTACAGCACCGGAAAGGAGACAAACTAAGTTATCTGATGGAAAAATACCTGGATCCTAATCGTCCTTATAAGTGTGATATATGCAAAGAGTCCTTCACGCAAAAAAACATTTTGTTAGTACATTACAACTCTGTATCCCATCTTCACAAACTGAAGCAGTCGCAGCAGTTGAGCAGCCTCCCTCTGCCCATCCTCCCACCATCAACCACACCGACAATGTCCTCCACACCTTGTCCCACCTCCACTAGTTCTTCAACCTCCAGAGTCACTGCTGCAACCGCCACAGCTGTACCTGCTTCGCCCTCTTCTTCCACTTCCCCCACCTCATGCCCCTCATCACTAGTGGTCGCTGATTCGGAGAAAAAACCTTACCGCTGCAATCTGTGCAAGGTTGCGTACAGCCAAGGTTCCACTTTAGATATACATATCCGTTCCGTTTTGCACCAAGCAAGGGCTTCTAAACTGCCGGAGTTTGCCATGTCCGGACAACTAGACCTTTCGTTACCCCTCATTGAGCAGCCAGAAGTGCCAAAGTCCCAGAACTCAACACCACAGCAACAACAGACGTCAGCTCCTTTCCCCTCGTTACCTCATCAGCAAACACCAGTCATTCATGCGGGACCTCAGCAACTCCCGATTCAAATTCCATCACCATCTCCACATGCAAAGCCGACGCCTCTCCCGGAGATCCTCCAAAAGAAGGCATCGGTCGGCCTGGCAACCCTAAACAATTCTCTTCCTCCTCCTCCTCCACTGCTCTTCTCTCACCTTGGCAACCCGTTGCCAGCGATTCCCAACATGCTACCTGTTTCATCCTTATCTACAATGACCTCATCAACTCCTCAGCCAGAATTTTCCATTGCGTCTTCAGCTTCTGATGCACTGACCACATCTACAGTTTCCTGCAGTGGACAACCGGGCGCAGTCTTTAGCGTTGCTGATTTCGGCATCAACACCTCACACCACGACGACATGTCGATGAAGCTCACAGAGAACCACCACCACCACCAACATCATCACCACCACCACTCGACAGGGTGTGATTTCCCAATGTTACCAAACATGAACATTGGCATCTACTCCTGCTCGAACTGCAACTCTGTGTTCAGCAACCAGGAGACTCTTCTGCAACACCAGCAGAACTTTGGCTGCATGCAGCCATCCGGGACAACCAGTCCGGTTCCCCAGTCCTCTCAGAGTTTCTTTAGATCGCGGAATTACATTGCTCGCTTGAAGCAGCACGTTCACCGAAACTTGTTGGAAAATATTGGCTTTGAATGCGTGATGCAATTTAATGAGTTCAACCAGCCGTCCGCGGCAGTGAAGAAAGAGAACTCCGCTGAGAATGGCAAGAAAACGGAGGAAGAAGAAGGAGGAGGAGGAGAAGAAGTAGAAGAAGAAATGGAAGAATCGGGGGAAGCGCCGCCGCCATCTTTGTCGATGTCGGCTCCCCCCTCCTCCTCGTCCTCCGAACAACAACAACAACAGCAGCAGCAGCCGCAGGAACAATCAGACAAGGAAAATCCTCCTCTTCCAGAGAAGCCTCAAATAGAAGTGTCGAAGACTGATCTCCCCGAGATCAACAAGAGCGTGTGCAACTTCTGCAGCAAGGAGTTTTCCAGCGTCTGGGTGCTGAAGGCTCATCAGGAAGAAATTCACCGAATCATGGTTCCTATCGAAGCCGTGGAGGAATTTGGATCCCGCTTCAGGAGCAGCTATGAGAAACGGCAGCCGAAGGATCCGGAACCTCTGATGACCCCTGCAGCCGCGGCTCAGCCCATTCCTCCTCCTCCGCCGCCACCGCCTCCGCCGCCACCTGCCCCTGTGCCCACCCACTTGCCCCCTAGCTCCCACGGCTCGTCTTCCCAGTGTGTGCCCGTGTCCTTGCCCACAACACAACCATCATCATCATCATCATCCTCATCATCCCAAGTGAGTGAGAAGGTTCTGCCCGGGCAGGACCTCCCAATGCCCCAGAACCCACTAGACTTTACCCAGATGATGCCTGTGTTTAACATGATGCACATGCCCGTGCCGATGAATATGAACTTGGCTATGGGGATGCATCCGCCCCTCATGCCTATGATGATGCCACCGACCCTCGAGAGTGGTTTTATCCCCCCAATGACCATGATAGACCCTAATTTTCTTGCGGCTCAGCAACAGGCCCAGCATGCCCAAAACCAGAAGCGAGCTCGGACGCGTATTAATGATGAGCAATTGAAGATATTGCGTGCTAACTTTGACATTAACAATTCCCCCAGTGAGGAGCAGATTGTGCAAATGTCTGAACAATCGGGGCTGCCTCAGAAAGTGATCAAACACTGGTTTAGAAACACGCTCTTCAAGGAGCGTCAGCGGAATAAGGACTCCCCTTACAACTTTAGCAACCCGCCACAAACTACAATCAATCTTGAGGAATATGAGAAGACCGGAAGGATCCCCTCTCCGAGTGAGCAGGACCTGGAGTCGGAGTACAAAGAAGAGTTGAAAAGCCAATATGACGACCAATTAGATGACTGTGACCTCCAAGGTCGAATCAATCAAGTGAATAGTGAGGCTGACTTCCCTTGTACTGTCACTTCTGTGCCCATGACCTTCCCTGCAGCGTTACCCATCCCATCACCATTAATGAACCACATCCCACAGACAGTACCGAATCATATCACCTCCACACCAGTTGGTCCCCGTCATATTCCATTGGAGTTTCAGGAAAAAAATGATTATTTTGGTAATAGCAGCAATAATAGTAACAGTAATGGTAGCAATAATTCTCAGGGCGGGTCTGGTAAGCGAGCGAACCGCACCCGTTTTACAGATTATCAAATCAAAGTGCTGCAAGAATACTTTGAGCAGAATGCTTATCCCAAAGACGATGATCTGGATCACTTGTCTAAACTGCTGAATCTTAGCCCTCGCGTGATTGTCGTGTGGTTTCAGAACGCCCGCCAGAAAGCTCGTAAGATCTACGAGAACCAGTCCCCGGCCGATTTGAAGGATGATGGCTCTGGCAACTTCAATCGCTCGGGTCCCAACTACCAGTACCAATGCAAGAAGTGTCATTCCATTTTCCCCCGCTATTACGACCTGATGAAGCACCAGAAGCGCCAGAATTGCCAAGAGGGAGAGAAGACCAGTACGTCGAACGCAACAATTGACGAAGACAGCAACTCTACTGTGACGTCACACGAAGAGTCAGTCCATACGGAGTCGGGTGAAATCCACGCAGCAGAATTGCCAAAATCAATTTCAAGCATTGCCAATAGCAACAGCAATTGCAATTCCTTCAAAGAGGTTACAACGGCAACCTCGACCGTCATGGCCATCATGCCCAGTGGCGGTGTGTCTACAACCTCTTCAGCTCCTCTTGCTATGAGCACGAGTAGTACGTCTTCAGTGCTGAGCTCTCCTCCTACGCCTACCCCAATATCCTGTGCTGGTATCAGCAACAGCTTGCCCACATCTCTTACTAGCGGTCCAGCCAGCAGTAGCAGTAAATCAGAAATACATAAATGTGAAAAGTGCAATTTGATGTTCCCTAAATTCGAGCAGTGGCAGGAGCACCAAAAAGTTCATTCCTTGAATCCAAATCTGTTTGCTAACTTCCCGAACGATAATGCATTTGGTCTCTTGCAAAATATTGCCCCAACGCCACCGCATCAGCAGCAGCAGCAGCAGCAACTTCCGCAGCCACCGCCGCCGCACTTGCAAACGATGCTGCATGATAAGATACTGACGCCGATAAAACGTAAAGCTGACGAAGAGGAAGAAGAGAGAGATCAGCCTAGAGATAAGCGCCTGAGAACAACTATTTTGCCTGAGCAGTTGGATTATCTGTACCAAAAGTACCAGATCGATTGCAACCCCAGTCGGAAACAGTTGGAGACCATTGCATCTGAGGTGGGGTTGAAGAAACGTGTTGTGCAAGTATGGTTCCAGAACACGAGGGCCCGGGAGCGCAAGGGTCAGTATCGCGCCCACCAGCAGCTCATTCACAAGCGCTGCCCGTTTTGTCGAGCCCTGTTCCGTGCCAAATCGGCCCTCGAGTCCCATCTGGCAACCAAACACCCCGAGGAAATGGCGAAGGGCGAGATCAACATCGATAACATTCCCGATGCCACTGTTGACTCTACGCCACCGCCGCCTCCCCCACCCCCTCCTCCTCCCCCTCCACCGCCGCCAGTGTCCCAAGCACCGTCATCTTCATCCCTGACCGGCAACCCAGACCTGAGCAAATTGCTTTCTCCAACTAATATGCAACCGTTTCTGCCTTTCATGCCGCAGGGTAACATGGGAATGAGTTTCACCGGCCTCTCCGATCCCTTGCAAACATCGATGCGACAGTTTTGCGAGGCCTCGTTCAAGAAGTTCATAAGCGAGCTCAGTGCCGCCAGCCATGGGCAACGTCCACAGCAGCCGCCAAGTATTGAACCACCACAGAATAAGGCAGCAACCAGCGAACCGGAGAAGAAGCCCTCTCGTGTGCTCGAGAGCAAGAACTCAGAAGACAATGATGCTCCCTTGGATCTAAGCAAACCCATTCGAGTGAATACTGACTGTGAAAAGACTTCATCAGATGGTCCGTCGACGGATGTCAGTGAGAGAAGCATGGACGGTTACTTACGCAGACATAGCCTTGATGATTCGATATCTGAAACACATTCCGAAAGCCATGAGATGGAGGGCTGTGACGATTCGAGTGGGATGATAGAGAACAGTCCGTCGTCCCCAGCAAATGCCACTTCCTCTTCATCGTCGTCGTCTCATCCGCATGGCAAGCGTTATCGTACGCAAATGAGCAGCATGCAGGTCAGAGTGATGAAGACTTTGTTTGCTGACTACAAGACTCCTACAATGGCGGAGTGTGAGATGCTGGGGAGAGAAATAGGACTCCCCAAACGTGTTGTTCAAGTCTGGTTCCAAAATGCCCGGGCCAAGGAAAAGAAAAACAAGTTGGCCTATTCAAAAACTTTTGGTACGGATGTTGACTTCTCAAAGCCGCCTGAAGAGTGCACACTGTGCAACTTCAAGTACTCTCACAAATACACTGTACAGGATCACATCTTCACCAAGAAACACATAGACAATGTACGTCAGTTCATTCAATCACAGTCCAATGCAGAAAGGGAACTTGCCGATCCGTCTGGAATGACCAAAATGTTGCAGCAACAGCGAGAAATCGAACGAATGCGCAAAGCCTGGGATGAAGCTTCTGTTGCTAGCTCTCCTCATCTAGCTCAGTTACAAGCAATGAGGTTAAATGCTCTCGGCCTACAAGGGACATCAAGTGGTAAGTTATCTCATTCTATTTAACTATGTGTGTGTGTTCATTTACTTATATATATATTGTAAGTTTAGTATACTCAGAATATTATTATTCATACATATTTCATTTAATTTGGGCAAGCATTTGTCCTATGTGACAATGCTATGGAGATCCAACCATAGCATATTATGACCAATGATAGCCCACTAGGTTTGGATGTAGTGTGGCCAGTGTCGTGGGTGGTGTATCTCCCACCTATACTGCACCTCCTGTAAGAGTGGCAGTATCTTGGGTCCAATCAGACCAGACAACACCAGTGCGCCTAAACTCTCACTGCATCAGAGGAAAGGCAATGCTTGTACAGATTTCTTCAAAATCAAAACTATTGAAAACAAAAATTATAATTCTCTTTATAATAAAAATTGTCTGAATAATAAACTCATTTATTTATTTCCAATTTCTGTTAATTAAAAGAAATGTTATAAGATTATTGGTATCTAAAAATGATCAATAACAAAGAATTCATAAATAATATTAAACGTGCGATCCAAAGACAATGATTTTGACAATATAAGGGTATTCCCTGATATTGATATTTACAGAGTACAGCTAGTGTTTTCAAACAACCATTTGCAAAAGAAAAACTTTTTTTTTTAATTATCAATGCCTGCATAAAATGAGCAAAAATAGTTTATAAACAAAATCAACAATCCATATTTAAAAAAAAAACAAACTATTGGTTGTCCCTAAAGTTTGTGAAAGTGTGTTAAGATTTCTTTGATTAGAGGCTGGATCAATGGTACTTCCACCAGATTTGAAAAGAAAATAATGACAGAAAAATCTTTTAAAATGATTGTTTTTTTTTTATTGAGGAATAAATATTTGTTGTTAATTAGCAAATAAGTCTTTATGAACTTTTTAGACAACCTAATATCAAGACAATATTGACAAAAGTTCAACTAGTGTTTTTTTTTTTTTTCTTATCAGTTTGTTTCTTTTTCTTCTTACTCTTTACAAAAACTTTAGTTTTAATCTAATATTTATTTCTATAATTTCCTCTCTTCCTCTTTTTTAGCTTTCAATACTCCTTTCAATGCCAGCTCTTTTTTCCCAGATGTTAAAAAAGAAGCTTTGAAAACTGAGGGAGAAAAAAAAGAAAAGGAAGAAAGTAAGTATTCATTGCTCTCTCTTTTTTGCTCTCTTTGCTCTCTCTCTCTCTCTGCCGTCTCTCTCTCTCTCTCTCTGCTGTCTCTGTTTTCTCTTATCATCTTCTCTTTCACCTCCCACTTGCTCTCACCCCCTTTCTTTATATTAATAAGCCTATGTATCTTTTATATTCCCAGTCAGCATTTATAACTAAAAATCAAACTTTACAAATGACCTCTAAATCTTGGATATTTATCTTGCCCCGATTAACATTATTAAAATTTAATAAACCTTAATCAGTTGTAAAATACTTTTATTATCTTTTGTATTTGATACAGATTATGTTTATCACTAGAAATCTTAAGTCTAAATTTGTTTCAGATCATTCTTACAGCCAAAAGCTCTAGCATGAAATATTCTAAAGCAACATAACTATAAATAAAAGAACCTATTTTGAATTTCTTCTGTTTTCCTAGTTTATTTATTTATTACTCAAATACTATCAATATTAGTCTCATCTCATCAGACTTTGCTTATAAGAAAGCTGGCTAACCATCTTATAATTTGTCATTAAGGTGTTCTATTATAAGAAAAATATATTTGAGAATAAATGCTTTGTGATTTATACTAGAATAAATAATTGTTGTATGAGAAATATTAGTAAAAAACTATTCAGGGCTGAAGAGTATATTGCTTTCATCAAGCAATTTGATTGTTACATAATGTTGAATTTTAACCTTTAGACCCTAATAGGCTAATATTTCGGCCTTGATATGGTCCTCTAATAGAAAGGCTATTATTGGCTAGTTGTTAATTTTGCTAAGTCAGGGTTCAAAGGTTTTTAAATAAAAGAGTTTTTTTTTTGTCGAGCTATGAAGAAAATCCTCTGCTGGTATTAAGTTTACTTGAACATATCAGTCATTTTTTTTTTAAATTAAATGCTTATGATTTTCTAACAATAAACTTGCTTGTTGCTTTTTTTTTTTTTTGCTTTTTTCTTTTTGCTTTTTTCTTTGTTGGTTTGGGTTTTTTTATTTTATTTTTTATTTTATTTTTCTTTCTTTCATTTTCTTTATTGATTTTTTTCTGATTAAACACTTTTCACTGAGAATTCTTTTGCGTTAAACTCTACATTAGCAATTTTGCTGTCTAATGATGTAGAATCTTGCTTAATGTGCCGAATATTTGTTTAATTAATAGCTTGCTGACATCATACTTTGATGAGTCCCAGGTGGTCTGTAAGCTTTCAAATTTAATATTATCATTAAGACCAAATTTTGGCAATCACTTCTTTCTCTTCATTCTCACTGTCTGGAGACCAAATCTTGACTGTCATCCACGCGGCCTCTGTCATTCTTTCTGTCATTGTCTTTGGCATTTTTATTCTCTCTTTCTTTGTAATTCTCTCAACCCCTTTGGTCTGATTGTTTCACTTTGTAAAAATCTAAGTTAAGATGTTTGAAGCACAATTTAGCTGTATGCATTTGAGTTTGTAGGAAGAGGTTAGAAATTTAACAGTTTTTTTATTTACTTATTTTATTAGGGAAAGTCCATTTTGGGTAGGGGGGTCAGGCTTTGAAATTGTAGTACATGAGTTTAAATCTCAGTTGTTCCTTTTGTGTTCTTAATTGCACTAATACTCTTGGGAAACGGTATGAATCCCAACACTCCCTCCAGCTATGGCTTAAATTGCAAACATTGTGGTATTGAAAAATAAAGTTAAGTATGTGTGTATATAATGTTTGTTCTTGTCATTAAATGACCTAAAAAGGTTGATATGCCGTAAAACACAAACTCATTTAATTTTTAAGACCTACATGTTTTTTTGTTTCTCTTTCTACTTCTGCCTCAGTTCTTTTTCTCCTTTTCTTCACATATATCAGTGTTTCAATTCCCCTCCTATTTTTACTTCTACTCTAGTTCATTCTTTTCTCTTTTCATTTCTTATTCTCTATGTCTACATGTTTTTCATTTAGATTCTTTCTTTTCCTCTTTTGTGCACTTGTTTCTTGGATTTATCCTAACAGCTGTTTTATAACATCTGCACAATTTAAATTCTAAAATTCCAAAAAACAAACTTGTTCCTCTTCAGACTCAATAAAATTGATTCTATATTCTTTTCTCATTCTTATTTTTACACTTAGCCTTAATATAACATACTTGATAATTCAGAGCCAACTGAGCTACTTATTCTTCCTTTTTATAATCACCAATAAAAATCAAGATTTGGTACTTAATAATAAGGAGTTATTATCAAATACCATCCAAGACTGGATTTAATTCAAACCATTTTTCTAAATTAGATCCAAATTATTTACAAAATTTCTTGGGACAGTCGATAGACAGACTTTGGAATCATAATATGCAAGTTCGAATCTCATTTGTTCTACTTACATTCATATGTGAACTAACAACCTTGGAAAAGATTTAAATCGTCACATTCCTTTTTGGTATAGGTTAAATAGTATATATTGTTTCTCAAAAAACAATTTGTGGACAATGAAGAATGTCCAACAGAAAATCATTGTTCTTGTTAAATGACCTAATGAGGTTGATATGCAGCATTTAAAATGAATTTAGTATAAATAAGCATTAAACGCTTTCCTAGTTAATAGGCTTCCTTAATTATCTTGGTGGCAAGTCCCCGGTGCAAGGCAAAGTGTGGCAATACTTTTAGTATAATTCTAGAAATTTCCATTTAAAGAAATGTAGAAAATATAGCAAAATTATAAAGAAAGTAGAAAGTTTATAAGTGACTAAAAAAAAAGAAAAATAATTCAAATAAACCTTGAAATTCATTATTTAAAGAATATATTTTTTATTGTATAATATTAATTATTATCATTTAAAAATTTTTTATTCTTTTCAGCTCAAAGTCGACGAGACCCGGCCAATTTCCTTTCTCCACAATTGATGTCTCCTTTCACTGGATTAGGATTTGAGCCGAGCTTAATCCCAAATCTTTACACTGGATTTCCAAATTTTTTCTCTGGAGTGAATCTGCCTCTATTCCAGTTCGGTTTAATGCCTGGTAAGCATCCATTTTTTTTTTTTTCAAATTTTCCTTAACGATCGGAAAAAGAAGAGGATGAGGAAAAAAAAAAATTTTTTTTCTTCTCCCTTCTTAAGAAAAATAATCCTTTCCGCGGTGATTAAATTTTTTCTCCGATGTAATCATCAGTCTATCTTTCCTGGTTTTCAGATCAGAAGTTAATATCACGCAATCAGTCGAACAGCAATTGTCACTTCTTTGATCGGGATTATATAACAGTGGAAACTGGAGAATTACTTTGTAAGCTAACAACCACGGCTGATGGTTTTTATGATTTGTTTGAATCAAAAAAAAAAAAAAGAAAAAAAGAAAAAAAGAAAAAAATGTATACCTTGAAAGATTTAGACATTTCTTGTTCTATCTTAAACCTGTCAGAAATTACCATAATTATTTTCATTATCACCATTATAATTGATTCTTCATGATTTTTAATGTCTTTTATGTTAATGTCAAGAAATGATTGAACACTGAATTGGGTAAAGTTCATTTGGCCTAGTGGGGTAGGCAGTCAGACTTCAGAATAGTAGTAAGCGAGTTCGATTCCCAGTCGTTCCATTCGCATTCATAATTGGACTAATACCCTTGGGAAACAGTATAAATCCCTACATTCCCTCCAGCTATGGGTTAAATAGCAAACATTGTTATTAAAAAAAAAAAATTAAACTGTGTGTATACAATGATTGTTCTTGGCATTAAATGACTTAAAAAAAGGTTGATATGCCATAAAACACAAATAATTAATTCTTCATGATTTCAAAAGGTTTTTAGATTAATGCCAGGAAATGATTGAAAATTGAATTGAAAATAGGTTTTAGGTGTTTATGGCATTATCGACCTTTCAGGTCATTTAATGTTAAAATAATTTTTTTTAATGATTCTCTTTTATTTGTCAATATATTGTTTTTGAATAAGTTGTATTATTTAATCCATAGCTGGTTGGAATAAGGTGTATTCATACCTTTTCCAGCAGTATAAACTAAAATGTGAACCTACTGGAATCATCTGAATTTGAACTTTTGTATTATGATTCTAACTTGTTTTTTCCTTCCATTATGGTCTTCACCATGAATTAAAGATAATGAAATTCTAGAGAAGATCCTTATTTTTTGTTGTTCTTCTTTTTCTTTTTTTTAATTAAAAAGAAAAGAAAAACCAATTTGAGAATTGAAGACAAAAGACTTTCCTTAAACAATGGTAATCCCTGGCAGGAATAAAGCAGAGTTTGGCCTGCTTGTTCCCTTCCAGATTGATTGATCCATATTTCTGGTCTGTCATGTGACTTTAAAGTTGCAGCTCATTGGTGGATTTAAGATGTCATGCTGGATGCAAACCTCTTAAATATTTTCTAGATTGTTGCATCATCATTTATTGAAATTGGCCAAAAAGGTTCACTACATTTATGCCTAATTCATTTATACAGAGCCAGAACCAAAATGAAAATAGCATTATTTTAAATTGGTCTTTTAAATTAATGTCAGGAAATCGACTATATTTCCATGGAGTTTTTATGGCATTAGTTTAATTAGAACTGGTACTATTTTCATTTTTTAAAATGGAAATGGTATATTTCATGTTATAGATTATAAATGCATATCATATTCCTAGTTATTAGGGCTGAGACAAGAATATTTTTAATAAAAATATGGGGTCACAACCCAACTAATAAGTAAAGAAATGGTAAAATCGCAAAATATGCAAGTCTGTGACAAGAATGATTTTAATTAAAAGCATATTAGCACAGCCCTACTAAGTAAAGAATTAAAAGAAATTGTAAAATCACAAAACAATCAAGTAACAACAATATTTAATAAGCATATTATCACAGCCTTAATAATAACCTGTAAGTTTGTTATAAATCAAATAATGTGCATGCAATTAATTCCAAAATTGGTTTACTTATTCCCCATTAACTTATATTCCATTTCTTTTCTCTTCCAGGAATGGAACAACTGCTTGCTTATGATCCAGTAACATTCGGAACTCCTTTATCTCTGCTGCAAATTCCTGAACAAGCTCGGCGACATGTTAGTGCCAAACTTTTAGAACCGTCTTCAAGTGTTGCGCAATATACTCAAGACTGCAAAACGCTGGCAGACCTTAAATCAGCAATTACAGATACGGACCTTAAATGTGTGCAAGAAAGCACAGTAGACGTTGGCTATATATGTAAGAAATGCCAGATAGTTTACCCAGGCAAAGATGGTTGTGAGAATCATCAAAATTTGATATGCTTTCCTGGAGGGAAGATATCGGATGGCGTGAAGCCAATTTTAAAACTAGAACAAATTCAGTATGAATGTGTCGTATGCCAAGAGAAATTTTCAACATCGCAAGAATTCATCCTCCATTGTAACCTTGAGTTGCATAAAAACAAGTCTACTCGACATTTTGCAAAAAGCGAATGGAGACTGACCCCGTCATTAAACCCCGCCCCTTCGGAAAATTGTGCAAAAGAAGCAAAATTGCCCAGTGTCTCTCCATCAATCCCCTTAAGCAAAAAGCAGAACCCTGCAAGTGATAAGGCCCCCTTGCCTTCACCAGACTCTATGGTCTCTGCGACTAGTATTAATAATACTACCCCTACTCCTACCACTTCTCCTCCTACGACTTCAACTCCAACTGCTGCTGTTGCTGCTGCTGCCCCCCCTCCATCTGCTGGACTAAGTTTGGTTGACCCGGCTGAAAGGCCCAGTGAGGCTAAAAAGACCAAACTAGAATGAATTATTATTATTATATTGGAAAAAATAAAAAAATTAATTAAAACATTGATTGACAGATGAATAGAAAGAAAGACTTAAGTAATTACTTATGTTTAATTAATTAAAATTTATTCATTTTTAAAATGAAAAGAAAGAAAAAAAACTTTTAAAAACAAAGAAAATAATAAACAAAGATGCAGTATTTATCATTGGTTGATATTCTGGTTGTTCCACAGTTTTCCATCTACATTTTATCACATATCGTTTCATCTTGCACTATCTTGTGATGCTTTTTCAGTTTTTTTTTCTCCTTCCTAGATTCTTATTTCCAAATTTTAAGAACTTTTTTTTTTTCTTCCCCAAATTTTTTTTTAAGACATTAATTTTATTTTTATTTTTTTTAAATAAAAAAAAAAACAAACTAAAAGGGGGATTTTTTTTTCTTTTAACCCCTTACTTCCATTTAATATATATATATATATATACATATATGTATATATAAAAAAGAAAGTTAAATTTTTTTTTCTTTTGTTATTTTTGATTAAATAATTTTTTTCTTTGACGATACTGACTGATTTGACCATTGGAGGGTCACTGTAATATAAAACACAAACAAATTAAAAAAAAAAAAAAGAAGAAATAATAGCAGTTTCGCTCAAAAGAAAAAAAAACAAAAAAAAAACATTTTTCCTTTCATGCCCTTGAAAAAAAAAACAAAAACAAAAAAAACCCCTAAACATCACATCATGTTCCCTCTCATCAATTTTGGATGCTCAAACCAATCCATTTGAAAACATTGTTCTTATCAATGAACCAGTATTAATGACAGTTGACTCTAGACTCCCAATAAATTTTCTCGTAACCCTTCCAAAAAGAAAAAAAAAATATTGCAGCTGGAAAAAGAAAGAAAGAAAGAAAAAGAAGAAAAAAAAATAAAACAATAAAAAAAAAAGATGAAAAAACTAAATGACATAAAAATAACTAGGAATAAACAGCCTAGCATGCACACAGCGCCCTCTGGTTGTTGGTTTTCCGAGATCATCCACCCTGGACCTAAATTTGTGGACTTTATGTTACGGCTTTTATTAGTTTTGTACAGTTTTATGTTTATCGCTTTTTGCAAGGGAACAAAAAAAAATTTCTTTTATTAACTATTGTTAGACTGTCGTCTATATATAGTGTATAGCAATGGTAAAGGCTTGTCATGTTGTCGGCATAGCCTACAGTTAATAATAATAACTACGATAATAATAAACAACAACAAAGTATATTCCAACTTCCAGATGGAACTTGCTGGCTGTAGACTCTTCTGGCGTTGAAGTTGTTAATTTTGACCAATCGATGATTTAATGGTAAAAAAAAAAAAAAAGAAAAATATCTTTGTTTATATATACAAAGAGATACACTCTGACATACATATATGTGTACACATACACGCATATATGTGATTGTGTGTGTATATGTATATAAATAAACAATCTGTATATATCTATGTATATATGTATGTGTGGATATGACCTTGTATGAAGTATAACTGACTTTGTGGGGCAGGGGATGTGTGTGTATGGCTGCATGTGCGTGTATGTACACATCAATGTAAGGATGTATATCTGTTAATGAGTAGGTACATACACGCTTACATTTTTTTTTTTTTTTTTTTTTTCAAATAATTTATTTGATATATTTGAGTGCATAAAAGAGTGTGTATTCATATATAAACCTGTTTGTGAGCGTATGTGTAAATACATGCTGCATTTTTTTTTTTGCAATCTACAGACCTATGTACCTATGTTTGATGTCAACGGATCTATTTTCCATGTTTCACAGAAGAGTGCCCTAAGTAAAACATTATTTACCTCATAGTCGGGAATGGAGACGGGACATTTATGTGAAAGAAAAAAAATTCTACATTCTTTTAGTTGAGATAAATTTGAGCGTCTATCTATATCTATCTATCCTTTCTGTCTCATTCAATTATATATGTCTTACCTATAGCGTTCTATATACCTGTCTTAATATTTCTTCCTTTTTTTTTTTCCCTGTTTTTCTAAACCCCATCCCCACCCCATATCTTCTTCCTTCCTTCCATTTTTTTTTTTTTTTTTTTTTTTGCTTTTTTATACCTTTTCCTCCCCTCTAAGTAAATTGATTATTTGATTAAAATAATATTTTTTTTTATATATATATACTACAGAAAGAGAAAGTGCGGAGGGGGGGGGCAAAGAAAAACAGAAAAAAAAAAAAAAATCCTTCTGAGTTGTTGGAGTATTTTAACTGCCAATCTAATGGGTTGCTGGGAGATATTTTTTCTACCAAAAAAAACTTCCTAAAAATAAAAATATAACAAAAAATTATTATTATTATTAAATAAATGAAATATAAACACATGTATTTCAATCAATTAACAGACACTAGAGTTAATTTCTAATTCATTTTTTTTCTGTAATCTTTTTGTTTTTCTGTGGTTTTTTTTTTTTTTTCTTTTTTGTCCCTTTTGTTCCTTCTGTCTTTCTGTTGCAAAGAACATGACATTTTCTATGGCTTCGTTTAATTCACAAGATGAAATTTTTAGAAAATTTTAAAACAAAATTCTATATTTTTAGACCTAAAAGAAAAATTAAAACCTAAAATCTCCATCATTGTATCTACTAATTGGTCGAGCACACAACCAAATATAAACCCCATTGAAACAAACCATAATCTTATCACTGACCTGGAAATTCAGTTATTTTCGATTCATTTTTATTTCTAGTTTATTTTATTATTAATCTCTCTTTTTGACCTGATTTTTAAATAATTTATACTAATTTAGTATTGAACTATAATCATGAGAATTTATACATACATACATATATATATATATATACATACATACATATATATATATATATATATATTTTGAAATCTGCAAATCAGTTCTTTTCTCTTTCCTAATCTGAAACTCCCAAATTTGTTTTAGTTATTCTTTTGCTGCTGTTACAACTGCTGATCTTGTTTCTCTGCTCATGATTTTAAAAATAAATAAATGAAAAAATGTGATGAAAAATATCTTAATAAATAATTGTGCTCACTTTTCTGATGTACAACTTTCACACCAAAATTACTTACTATTTAAAAAAAAAAAATTCATATTTTTACAAAAATTCCCTTAACAAATATCATGAAAATTTTCATTTAAAAATAGTTGAAATTCTTGCAAAATAAACTAGTCAAACATTAGACATTGACTTTACACCAATTGAATATTGAGTTAAAAATTTTGAAGTATTTATCCACGTTTGACTAACGAATGATAAGATAAAATTATAATAAAATGAGCACTTTAATCGACATTTTAATGACTAATTTTGTTTTATTTAGCATTTATTTTATAAAAGTAACCTTTTTTTTTAATAAAATTTAGAAGAAAAGTAAAAAGAAAAATTAAAAAAAAACTTTTTTATACTTCTTGGATCTTAAGAAGGATTTCAGATGTTTATTTTACTGATTCTTTTGCACACATGAGTGTGTGGGATTATAGCAGTATCTTTTTGAAAATCAAATCTTCTTAGGACATTATAAAAAGATTCAGTTTTTGATAACTGATTTAGTCTAAGCTGAACAAAATAATAGATTAATAAATCTATATCCTATAAGCACCAGAGATAGCTTCAGAATTTTACTTTTCTATTATGAAGGCTCTCTTAAAATAAATCAAGCTGTTTAAACCAACTTTTTGTTAGGTTTTCATTTTTCACATTTTATTGAATTATTTTACCAAAAAATGTGATAATCTCCACATACACCAAATTCATCTTTTGTATTTTCTTTCTGCATTCATAGATATTTTTTCTCTTTTTATTTTTATATTTCATATTTACTACTTGTTTTAAGGTAGTCAATTTCTTTGATGTATGTTAAAATTTCATCAAGAACACAGCGATCTCATTAAAGAAAAGAAAAAGTAATAACCAAACAATGAAAATTAAAAAAATTATTATAACAAAACTTACTAAAATTTATAAAAATGAGAAACAAAATATTTTAAAACCATCTTAAATAAAAATTCTTGTAATGAATTGTTTTTCTGTCATATTTCTTGAAATTATTTTCCAAAGGCAGTGATTTTTTTTTTTCCTTTCTTCCATCTCAATTGTTTTTGTTTTTTTTTTTTAATTTCCACAAAATGACTTACAAAATAATAGAAAAGTTTTTTTTTT
The DNA here is from genome assembly GCA_034780655.1 of Idiosepius hallami. Taxonomy (NCBI): domain Eukaryota; kingdom Metazoa; phylum Mollusca; class Cephalopoda; family Idiosepiidae; genus Idiosepius; species Idiosepius hallami. The sequence goes on from JAUZSX010000052.1 coordinate 1,451,853, forward strand.
GTTTTTTAATTAGGTTTAAATTTAAATAAAAAATAATTTTTTAAAAAGTTTTTAACCACTTAGATGACATATACCAGGGTCAGACTGAGCCATCAATCAATTGGACTATGTCTGACAGCCTGGCACTGCAAAGGGGCCTGCCTGATTGCTAATAAAGTTTACAAAGATATTGTTGTTATACATTTTAATATATATATTCTGATTCAGGTCACTCTGCTTTGTCTACACATCATAATCTGTCTGAAGGGCTTAGCTGACTACCAAACATAGTTAAGCCAAAATGCACAGATTACCTGCTGCACAGCCTCTACATGTGTCTTTTACAATAAAAAAATTGGTGGGGAGAGGGCTCACTGTATTTTTTGCCTGAAATGCTGTGAATCTGCCCCTAACATAAGCGCATGTAAACTTTTGTTAAAAGACAGATAACATATGTATGCATTTTTAGTCTTATGATGTTGTTTAGATACACGTCTGGCTGAACTGCATGATAAGAAAAATACTATATAGTTAGTAATGAATTTCTTGACAGAACAAGCTTCTACTAATGTTTCCTTTCTGCTCATTATTTGCGGTTGGGTCAGAAGAATTTAAAAAAAAATTTTTTTCTCCTAAAATGTTTTTAGTATTTTTTTTTTCTTTTAATTCCTGTCTTTTTGCTGCCAAAATAGTTTTTTTTTACTTAAGAAATTATAATTACATTTCAGTTGGAAATTTAAAAAAACGCATTTTGCTTTTTACACAAGAAAAAAGAAACGCATTTATTTACAACTTATATAAAATAAATAAATAAACTAATAGTATTTCTTTTGTCAACAATCCATTTTTTAATTTCACACTCTGCTTTCACAGCTGGCCTGTGGTGTCCTCAAATACCTACAATATTAGTTTCAAATCTGATTTTGAGTTAAGAAGGTTCCAGAAGAAATAAAAAGCTTAAGCCATAGTGAGGGCGAGGATAAAGAGTTTGTGTGAAATGATGAATGCAATTGCATTCATCAAAATATTTCAATTATATTTTTGACTTGAGACATTGAATGTTTAAAGATGATTCTGTCTTAGTCTCAATAAAAGAAAAAGAATAATATATTACAATCAGATTTATGTAGAATATTCTGTTTTTATTTTATTTATTTTTATTGGTTGATTAAGCTACTACTAGAATCTCAATGAAATTTCTTGAAAAAAATTACAATAGTAATAATAAACATTATTGATATAATCTAAATAAATGAATGTACACTTGTATACATTTGTTTAATGGGAGAACTCCTTATTTTGTTTTACAATTAAAATATAAAAAACCCTGTTATCAGGAATGACAACATTTAAGAGGTTTTAGTTATAAAATTATTGTTGATTAAATTTATGATTTTATAATTTATTTCATCATATTCATCAAACTTCTCTATGGAAAAAATATTCTGATGTATGATAGAAAAATTATCAAAAAAATATTAACTATATTTTTGTTTTTTCAATAATTTTTCTATCATATATTATATAAATTGAATATCATTTTTTATGTAAAGATTAATTTTTAAATTTTTGTGTAAAGATTAATTTTTAATATATATAATTAAAAAAAAAAATATTTCTTTATCATTTGATTCCTTCCCTTAACCCTTTTCTTTCTCTTTGGTTGACCTATTTCTACCTGTTTGTCTATCTATCTATCTATCTATCTGGTAATTAAATCAGTTGAACTGTTTATTAAACAAAATCTGGTTGTGTCATGATATTTCATATCTTTAAACCCTAATTTTTTTTCTAAAAGAAAAATAAAGCTAGAATAAAATTCCAAGATATGAACCAGATGACTGCAATTTCAATAATTGAAAAAGAGCAAACCATGTCAATTCTATAAAGATTTTTTAATATTTTATTTTCTGTTTGTTTATTTGTTTTTATATTTGTTTTATTCTAAATTAAAACAAAACAAAATAATAATCATCATCTGAAGTAGGGGGTTTATAAAAAATATATTGTTTTTTCTTCATTTTTTTTCCTTTCTTGTCTTCTTTTCTCTTCTTTTAAAATTCTGAGAAATTCGATTAAAAAAACAAATAAAAAGAAAAAATGGCTGATTTTTTTTTTTTTAATAAATTAAGAGATTTTTATTTTCAAATCAACTGCTGTATTTTGCTGATTATACTAAGTTTAAACAAAGATTTTTATTTTTTTATATTATATTATTTCGTTGCAAATTTAATACTAAGGAATAATACATTGATTGCATTACATTTATTTATGAAAAGGCCACTCTGTTTTAATTATGACCAAGCTAGAGAGCAATGTATTTAAATGTTTATCACACTTCACTTCCACAACTATTTGCTTTACTGAGAGGAATTAATTGTGTCAATCCTTAGAAAAGAAAATGAGAAGAAACAATACAAAGGTGGTCAAACTCGAAATCGGGAAGACATCCATATCACACACACACACATTTTGACACATTTAAGTTTCAGTTTAGATTTTGGTGTTTAATTTACATGACAAATATTAACATTATGATGATGATGATGATGGCAGTGATGATGATGGTTTTTTTCTTTTCTCACAATTTGTTAATAATTATTTTTTTTAAAAAAAGCAAAATAAAACATATTGTCTTATATAAATTAAATAAATGGGTTAATTCTGACGTGGGGCAAGGTTTAGAGCAAGTTAGGCCCATATGCTCATCTATAATAATAATCTGCTTCCCAAATAAAAACAGATATACAATTAAGAACTGAAAAATACCTGTGTTTTCTTCTGTTTTTTTTTTTTTTAAATTTTTTTTACATATAATTTTTTAAAAAATATATATAAGAAAATATCTCGCTCGTGTTTTCATTGTTTAATTGTGTGAAATTGGACTTGAATTCTTTAAATGCATGTGTGTGTGTGTGTGTGTTGCAAGTGACTAAATGTCCCTGAACGGGCAATATGGCGTATGCATGTTAAAAAAAAAAACAGTTATATCTTCATACAGAAATACGTGAAGCGAATGCTGATCCAACACAGTAAATATTCAATAGGAATTAAAAACAATATTAAAAAAATCCAACTGTGTGATATTGATTTTTTTTTTTTTTTAATTTCTTAATTTTTTTTTGTCTTCTTTTACTTCAAGCTATTAAATATGTGAAAAAAAAACTTGTTTGACCCTTTAGACCATACAGGGCAGATATATTGACCTTGGTGACCTAAGGCAAAAAAACATCACACACCGATATTTCGGCCCAGATCCAGAGATAGAACGGCCCTGAGTAATTAGTAATTTTGCTCAATCGGTTCCAAAGAGTTAAGGTCATCATAGGATCCGTAACTAAACTTTCTTTTTGTTCTTTATTAAAGACTATTCTTGTAACAGAGTTTACCTATTTGCGATTTTACCATTTCTTTTCATTCTTTATTTATTAGTAGGGCCGTGACAACATACTTTTATTTAAAATATTCTTTTCACGGCCCTTATAACCTGGGATGTGACAAGCATATTCTTGAGAAAAAAAAAAGAATATTGTCACAACCCTAATAATGATACAGAAAATATCTTTAAATTCCTAAAAAAATAAAAAATTTATCAGATCTAAAACAATTTTTTAACGGCAACGCTAATAATATAATTAAAAAAAACTAATTTGAATACAATGATACAGAAAATGTATTTAAATTTTCAAAAGAACAGAAATTTATCAGATCTGAACCAAGAAAGACCTTAACTCTTTGGACTTGATGATATAAGGCAAAAGAAGACACCAATATTTTGTCTTTTATGTTTTCCTCTACCGGTTCTCGGTGACTACCTCGTAATTTTGGTAAGTCAGGGTCCAAAGGTATTTTCTTTTTAACATCACCACCCCCTGTTATTTGCGACCGGAAGCAAACAAAAATGATAAAACTTGATGACCACGAAGACAATGCTTTAAACTTAGCTTCACATAAGCTACGAAACTAACTAAAAAAAGTGCTGGAAAAATAAATCCCTTTTTCTATTCTGTCACGAATAATGTTCTTCCTTCTTGTCTGCTACCCTCAAAATAAACTTTTTTTGTTTAAAAAAAAAAAGTGATGATCATCCAGAGAGTGTAAAATAATAATAATAATAATAATAATGAAAAAACAAACAAAAAAACCCAACTCCCCTGTTACTGGTAAGTTAAAAGAAAAAGAAGGCAAAGCCAACTGTTGAAATTATAACAAAATTATTCTTCCTCCTCCTCCTCCTCCTTCTGTTCCCTATCCTCCCACTTCGACTCTAATTGTAAATAAGGAAACAAAACCAAACCAATGGAATCTTTACCAATTTTTTCCCTTCTTTAAATATTTTCTTCTCCCACGTCTCTCTCTCTCTCTCTCTCTCTCTTTCTCCCTCTCTCTCTCTCTCTCTCTTTTTCTCTCGTCGATATTCCCATGTGTCATGTGTCCCAAACTGGTGAAAATTTTGATTATGTAAAATATTTTTTTTTTTCAAATTGCAATAAATATCCTAAAAACTTCTACTCCTACATTTATTTTTCTTGATTTCCGTGAAGAAATGAAAATTACTTTTTTGAATTAAAATAAGACATTCAAATTTTTGTTTTAGTGAGAGATCTGTATTCTTCAGTCTTCACAGATAAATGTGTGTATAAATATTAAATAATTAAGATTAAGGATAATCAGGAAGGAGATTTATGAATAAAAAACTCTCACTCATGTTTCGACACAAGAAACTTTTGCAGAAGTAACGAATTGGCGGAGAGAACGTAATACCTTTGAAAGAACGAGCTACTAAACGGACGATTTAAGGTATTCGCCGTTACTTAGTTAAATAAACAATATTGTTTGGCCCTTTGAGCAGCGACGGTGCAGCATGGGTAAGATTTCGGGCTCTGAAATCGTATTACGCGAGTTCAAATCCAAGTCAACACCATTACATTCACTTTAACTGCCCCGGGCAGATGGGGCTCGTGAACTCGGGAGAGCACCTCATGTAGGTGAAGGGTAACACTGAATTAAAACAACCCGGATACATAGAGCACGTAAAATAGCCTTGTGCCAAACTTGGTTTGGTGCTCTACCAAGTAAATAGGATATTGTTTGGCTCTTTTAAGGAAGTTAATTTTAAGGAAATAAAAATACAATTAGAATAGCTTGTACAATTGACGTTAGCCAATCAAATGACATCCCTAGAGATGATGTCATCAGCTCCAGTTAACAGTGGTTAACTCGTAATTTTGTTTAGTTGAAATGCGAAAGGACCTTTATTTCTGTTTTATTTTAGGGTTTTATTAACCCTAACCATAAAACAATATTTTAACTTTTAGAAACAAAATAAAATTCGAAACTTTTAGAAATAAAAACCATAAATAAGAAAATAAAGATATTTCTTATTCAACAAAATTATATTAACGTGACTCGTCCTTTTTAGTCGCTTTTGGGTTAGAGATTACGTTCTCCAATTTGCAACTTCTTCCGAAACTTCACAGGCGAAATCATTCCTTTGGACCCTAAAGGGCCGATTTATTGGTCAAGACGACATAATGCAAAAGAAGACATACCGATATTTTAGCACAAATATGGTCCTCTTATGCAACGACTCTGAGTGACTAGTTGGTAATTTTTCCAAGTCAGGATCCAAAGGTTTAAAAAATGATATTGCAAGAAATTTTGTCATTTTCAAGGCAGTTTCGGTTGTTATTATATTTATTTTTTCTTACAAAATAAAAATAGCAAAAACTATGGCTTAAAAATGAGTCATTTTGAATAATTTTCATAAATAAATTTTCTGTGTCGGTATTTTATAAATAATTTTTTCTCTTGATCTTTGGACCCTGACATGCAAAGTGCTAACTAGTGAATAAGCTCATAATTATTTAGCAATACTACGATTTAACCAATCAGAGACATTCTATTAGAGGATCGCATAGGGCCGAAATATCAGCCGTATCGTCTTTTTCGCTAGATCACCTAGGCAGATTGATTATTTAGGATTCAAAGTATTAAATGACCAAAAAAGTTGATATGACCAAATCTAATCCGTCCTCTAAGGTGATCAGCGATCGAGGATACATGAACAATATGAGACGAACAAGATCAAGTCATGTTAGAGACACAGGTTTCTGATAGAGGACCGAAGTTAAGCAACGTAGAGCCTGTCCAGTTTTAAGATGGTCACGTTTGAGACACCGGTTTCCGCTCGATCACCGAAATTAAGCAACGTAGAGCCTTTTCAGTTCTAAGATGAGTCAAGTCACGTTGGAGACATCTGTTTTGGCCGATAACCAAAGTTAAGCAATGTAGAGCGTATTCAGTACAAAGATGAGTGACAACTTAGGAATATCAAGTACTGTACGAGGCTGGTCGGCGGTTTGTGGTATAATCAGTTCGAATGAAATAAGCATTCCCTCACTCAATCCCTTTCCCTTACAACGACCGATCAGCGGCTATAAACGTCAGCTATTAAAGTTACGCCCCAGGACGATGACTGGGAGCCTCAAGATAATCTGAGATTGCTAAAAACTCTTCTTGAGAAAAAAGAGAAGTACTGATCTGAGCAAGAACGGGAGAGGAGAGGTCTTCTTGCTTAATATTGTTTGGCCCTTTGAGGTGCGACGGTGCAGCATGGATAAGATTTCGGGCTCTGAAATCGTATTACGCGAGTTCAAATCCAAGTCAACACCAGTAATTTTTATCTGTTGTCAACATCAGCATTTCCCCGCTTCGTTTCTCACAATGACCGACCAGCGAAGAAGCGTCTTTAATCAGTTACTCCGAAAGGCAAGGACTTGGACTCTCAGAATAGTCTGGGATTGCGAAAAAGTCAGGAGGACGAATCTAAGCCCGAACGTTTGAGGAGAAAGAACCGATATATCGGCCCTGGCGACTTAAGGCAAAAGAAAACACACATACAACGATATTTCAACCTAACCTCTACCTTTGGACCCCGACTTAGCAATATTACCAAGTAGTCACTCAGAGACGTTCTATTAACCCTTTAAACCCTAAAGAACCGATATATCGGCCCTGGCGACTCAAGGCAAAAAAGACTCACACACAACGACATTTCAACCTCCACCTTTGACCTTGA
>JAUZSX010000052.1:1472667-1489729 GCA_034780655.1 Idiosepius hallami
ATTTTTTTTTTTTTTTTTTTTTACCTACTAATACCTACTAAGATGAGGACAAAAGTCCGAATAATAAAGTTAATACCTAAGTTTATTATACTTGTAGATGTGGTAACATTAGATTTGGGTTGTATTTACTAATGCTTGCTAAGCATACAATAAGTTGTTTAATCTTTGACCAAACTATTGTAAACCTTTCCTCTTTATAGTTAACAATAAAAAATAACAAGCAAAGTTAATTTTCATTAAAAAATCTTTCTTTCCATCACAATCACACAAATAGTCAAATAATTATTATCTTTGAAGAAAAAAATTATTTGAATATTTGGTCAGTTAGAGTTCTTGGCCTGCCTCAGCCCCGAACACTGAATATATGGCTTTAAGCAGTGAAATGTTTCACACTATCATTGCTTGTCCCACTTCCTGTGAAATGGTCTCCTCCTCAACAAGTGGTCTGATCTTCTCTGAATGAGAGAATACAATGTCAACTGATCTCATATTAGCCATTCAGTTTGATGCAGACTGTGACCTCCTAGCACTAATAGAACCATCACTGTCTACTCCTTATCAACCTTCAATGTATATTGTCAAAAATGCTCTAAATTTACAGATTGGATGGATCGTTTCAACCAGGCAATACATGATTAACTCTGTAACTAAGTCACCCTCACCCAAGAATCCTGTCTCAAAATCCATATATAATCACCCCAAAAGTATTCCTTCCAACATGTGTGATCCTTTTGATCAAGCTTATATTGTCTATGTCAAAGAACCCCATTATACTCAGTGTATCATCAAAACTGCACTCGTTGTTAAAAGGCTTTCTGTTCAAATATTGTTTTATTATCATCACTTCATGGCAACATTTTCCACCTTTTTGTTGTTTTCTTTCTATAATTTTTTATTGCTGTTTCTTGTTTTTTCAACAATCAAAATATTTTTTGTTCCCAATCAGTCGATAAGCATTTGGACATCAGAATCATAATACACTATTTGGAATTTCAGTTGTTCTGTTTACATTCATATTTGGACTGATACCCTTGGGAAAGGTTTGAATCCCCACATTCCCTCCAGCTATAGGTTAAATTGTGCATATTGTATTATTAAAAAAACTGTTTACAAAAAAAAAATGTTTATCAAAAATGATTGTCTTTGGCATTGAATGGCAACAAAGGTTGATATGCCATAAAACAAAAATAAACAAAACCAAATTCGAATACCAATAGTTCTGTTTACATTCACATTTGGACTAATACCCTTGGGAAAAGTATAAATCTCAACACTCCCTCATGTTATGGGTTAAATTGTGTATATATTGTTGTTAAAAAATCTATGTTTACAAAGAAAAGCTTTTATCAGAAATGATTGCCTTAAGCATTTAATGACTTAAAAAGGTTGATATCATATTTGCTCGGTGAGCACTAACCCAAGTTTGGCACAAGGCCATTTTTACGTGCTCTTACCCGGGCTTTTTAAATTACATGTTACCCTTCACCTAGACGAGCTGCTCTCCCGAGGTAACGAGCCCCATCTGCCCGAGGCAGCTAAAGGTGAATGTAATGGTTTTGACTGGGATTTGAACTCACGTAATACAATCTCAAAGCTCGAGCTTCTACCAATGCTCCACCGTCGTTGATATGCCACGTAACAAAACCACATATTAATGTTGAGATTATTTGTTAAATTTGTTATATCTAATTTTCCTTATGCTTATTTCATAACGAATTTTTATAATTAAATATTTTACCATAAAGTTTGATATTTTGTAATCCAAAACATTTTGAATAATTAAATAATGATATCCACTCATAAAAAATTCTAGACAAAATTTTCAAATTTGTTTCCCAAAATTGTTATGATAGAAAAATAGGGCAAATATGGATGGATAAAAAGAGTTTATGTTCCATCCCCCCAAAAAAATGTTATTTTCTAAAACAGTGGTTTTCAACTAGGCTTCCGCAGAACCCTGGGGTTCCGTTCTCAAACTGACTGCATTTAAAAATGTGGAAAATGAACTTTGTGTGTTTCTGTCGAAACCACGAATCAAAATAAAGAGTTATACAAGAAACACCAGACTCAAGTTTCTCCATTGAGTTTTTGATGAGAATAAATGTAATCTATTCAAACAAGTAATTTTTTAAATTTCATTTACTAGAAACATTTTCATTGCTCTGAAAATAAAAGTGTGTGTTTTTTTTTTTTCATTTTATTAAGACAATTAAATTATTGCACAGAGGTTCCTCTAGCCATGGAATGTTTTCATGGAGTTCTGCACTAAGGGTTAGGGTCAAAGGACTGTTCTAAAATAAATGAATGTTTTGATATTGTTACAAAGTTGTTTAAATCCTAACCAGGGTCCATTTGTATTTTTTCTTGTTTATGCTACAGGAGCATCTGTTTGATATAAGTGACTTACACCAAGACCCACCTCTGATATCAAAATGTGGCAACCTTGAAGTGACCTTTTTGTATAATGCTGAACAGTCACGCATGACAATAACTATATTACAAGCTCGAGATATTCCAAGCAAGGACAGAGGAGGAGCAAACAATGCACAGGTTCGGTTGCTTCTGTTACCCACAAAGAAACAGAAACACAAAACAAAAATCAAGCCGGGTGATAACCCAGAATTTGGAGACCAATTTCACTTTAATAAAATTCAAAAAGGTAACGAGTTTTATTGATTATTATCATCATCACCATTACCATCATCATCATCATTATCATCACCAATACCATGATTATCATCACCACCACATTTGTCTTCATCATCATCATCACCATCATTGTCTTCATCATCATCATCACCATCATAATCAACATGATCACCACTACCACCACCATCATCATCATCATCACCACCACCTTCATCATCTTCATCATCATTATTATTTCTATCCTATCTGAACTACATATTCCATTGCCCTAAAAAAAAACAAGAAAGAAATTTGTATAAATGAGAAAATTTTGAGATTTTATTTAAAGGGTTTTTCTTATCAACCAATTTAGATTGCTAATGAGTAAGTAATACAATATAATCATTATAAAGTGTTATATTATCCAAAAGTCAATCACTGTATGTTACAAGAAATATAATCTCCATAGCTACTTATGAAATTTACAAAACTTTACAATATGACATATTTAGAATTTTATAACAGTGCAACTTGTTACAAAGACTATAGATAATATATATATCAATTGCTTAGCTATATTAGGAACTGACTTACTTTAGCCAATTATATTATAATTGTTATAATTTTTCTTGTCCCAAAATGTTGAAAAAAAAGAATACAACTACAAATTTAAATTGGAATAGTATTACATGAGTTTAAATCCCTGTCAAAACCATCACATTTACCTTTAGCTGCCTTGGGACGATGGGGTTGATTAACTTTGGAAAATAACTCATCTTAGTCAAGAGCAACACTGATTACAAAAGCCCAGAGATTTAATTGGCAAGTAAAAATGGCCTTGTGCCTAACTTGGGTTGGTGCACGACCAAGTAAATATATACATATTTCAATCCATTAACATGTTCTTTTCACTGAAAAGGGTGGCAATATTGCTTACAGTTTGCTTTTATTAAAGGGATATTTATTGTACTTAACCATATCATGAACTCTCTTCAAAAAGTTGTTGTTCATCTAGAATTTCAAATCACCAATTATATCCTATGTTGTAAAAAGTCTAATTTTCCCTGGAGATAATCTTTTTTTGAAAAAATTTCATTAAAAAAATTATGTAAAATGTTTGTGCCATTTTGCTGAAAATAATCTGTCAACCATTCTTCAATTAATTGGTTAATCAAAAAATAAGAACTATAAAAAAATAATGTCTTACAAAAAGAATAAAGGTGCACAGTGACTTTCTGCACTGTAATGAAATGATTTTATTATTAACAAGTATACAAATACTGTCAAAAATGATAAGATTTGTTGATATTTGATATTTCAATGAATTATAATAGCCATAGTAGCATGATTATGTTTGATTTGCTCTTACTAAAAATATATTGAAAATAAATATATATTGAACATACCTATAGCATAACAACCAAGATTTGCCCGTACATTATCAATTGTAGGGCTATAGTTTATTTTGTGCGTTTCAGCCATAGATTTGATTGACCTACTGCTTGGGGATTAAAATGGAACATTCTCTCAAAAATATCATCTCAATGTGACCAATAAGAAGTTTAGACACCATCCTTTTTTCAAGTTGAGTTGCAAGTAAAATTATGCAAAAGTCAGGTCAAACGTTAAAACACCCAATTGTCATGATATCTTGTGTTTTTTCAAGCATGCATTAACAACACCCGCCTGTGAAAGCGGAAGGTGGAATGCACACTTTTCCCAAACCAGTAGAATTATATAGGCTACTGCAAAATAGAATGAAGCTGCTGCAATGTTATGTTTTTGTTTTTTTCAGTTTTATAAACTACAATTGTTTGGATTCCATTTCTGTACACATATCAGTAGCAAACTATTTGCTTAGATCTTAATAATGGTGAATGGAAGTGGAATCATAAATCAAAAAGGATACTCTTTTGAAAGAATAATCAACTGGATTGGAAGAGCCAGTTTGAGGAATGGCCAAATTGTCTCTACATAAGCCAAGAGAATTGAATATTGGAGTGTGTTATACAATCTGTATGTATTGCAGTTCTGAGTTGCCATGACAGTGTCTCATTTTGTGGTTTAGTCACTGGAAAGAAGTTTTGGAACTTCACTGAAATTTTCAGTTGGGGCAGATTTAAGTGTTTATTTGAAGCTTTATTTGTTTGGGTCATAACTTGTTGTGTTTATCATTATTTACTGCAGTATTTGAAGAAGGTACCAAAAGCCTTCTCATTTTGTAACTTGATGTTTTGAATTGCTTAAGAAAGATGTTTTCATTAAAGAATAATAATTTGGAACATTGAAAATAATATTGAGTTGAAACTTATTTTGGATGTTGATAAAAGCAATTTCAACATTTATATTTAGAATTATCATTCTCGCTTTAATCCTCATTCTCATCATCAATCTCAAAATGTTTTACATCTTCACTGTAGGTTAGCAATGATCTGTGCATTTGACCGCATTCTGGAGACTTGTGCAGATGTTCACTTCTGTGCTGTTACATTTTTTTTACATTTTATGTTCAGTTTGTTAAGCCCATTAAACTTTTTGTAACCAAAGGAAGATTATCTCAATATTTTCTTTTCATCTGTGACAATCCAGGATTTGGTAGAGTTGGATTTGTATAGATGCCTTTTTTATAGATATTGGCTTTGTAATTAGCTGACCTCATATGTTCATTCAAACTATCTTGATTTGAATGCATTAGAATTTCCATTTTTTTTTTTATTAATCAGATAATGTTGTATTTGGCTTCTTAACACTAGATATATTTTGCTGTCCATACAATCTGCAAACAAATATCTAATGGTTTTGTTGTGTCTGTGTTTATGCAGTCACCAAGATCCTTGAATGGTGGACATTTTTTTTCTTTAGATAATAAGCAAACGAATAAATTTCTTTTTTTTCTTTTCTCATAAAAAAACTTACACTGTTGCATTTAATAAAGCAAAGTAAATCGATCAATGCGTCAGTGATTTCCTCTTCAATGTTTTTTTGTTATGGCTTACAGGCTTATTGTCCTAACAAGGTTTTTCTCTTCCTGTGTTCAAGTATGAATTGGCAAGAACTAAAAGGCATTCAAATAAATCTAAGTATCTTCACCTTTTTATTTGCGAGCTAGAAAGTCATATCTCTTCTGACTTGCTTTCTTTCCAGATGAGAAAGAATGCCATTTGCAGAACCCCTTTAATCTTCTGTTGGGTTAGTCGTGAGTTTTTTTTTTATAGAAATCTGTCGCTATGTAACTTACAAAGTGGATTTTATAAAAATTATTGGATTTTGTAAATTTTCTCTGGAACTCTTAATGAATTTTTCCTTTTTTGCTTGACCAGTTAGTCACAATTGTTTATTTTTTTCCTTTTAATACAATATACAAAATATTTAGTATCTCTTGAGTTGGATGTCAGTTATTTTTGCTGTAATTACCTTTTTTTATTTTTTTCAAAAGATTTTATGTTTTCTTAAAAGCCTGTAAAAAATATTTAAGCTAATGTCAAAATTCTTAGCTATTTCTGCTACCGTAGTGTTAAAAAACTTCAATTTTGCTTGAAAAAAGATTTTGCTTTGGTGCCTGACATCGAGAAAAATGCATTAAAATACAGCAACAATCATAATAATAATACTCATATGACAGAACAGCATAATATTAAAATTTCAGGCAATTTCTACTTATAAAAAATTCCATTCAGCAAAAAAAAACAAAAAAAAAAAACATTTAATGTCATTTAAGTTAAGATAGTTAACACATGACAGTAATTCACATGCGTACGTTCTTAACATTTTACTATCTTCAATGACATAGCATTTGTTAGGAACACAATAAATATGGCCGCTGAATAAGACTGAATAAAAACATTGAATAAAAAGCTGAATGAGGATTGGCAAATTTGGGGACAAAGGCACATAAAATTTCTTCATTAAGTTTGGGGTTTTAAATTGTAATGAATTAATCTAAACAAATTTCGTTTGGAAAAAATTACAGAAAAATTTATGATTTTATACTAAATTTTTAAAAAAATCCCTTTCACAGAACCAGTTGTAATTTAGGTGATTAAAAGTCCCTTTCAAACTAATGAAAGCTGTTTGAAGACTTTCAAGTGGACAATTAGTAGACAGAATCAATATTTAGTTGGTTGGTTAATTTTTTATGAGAAAAAAAAAGATATTGCTAAAACGGGACACAATGATTCCATTTATTCCACTGAGCATTGATGGATGTTTTATGTTTTTCTCTCATTAAGTAAAAGAAGATTTTAAAACAAAACAAACCAAAAAATCTTTAACAATTCTTCCATGTTTGTCTCTTTTTCTGTCACTCATTTTGGCTTTTATTCATTTCTTTAGGGGGGCGAGGGCGGAGCATTGGTTAAAAGCTCAGACTATGGAATCATATTACACGAGTTCAAATCCCAGTCAAAACCATTGCATCTACCTTTAGCTGCCTTGGGCAGATAGGGCTTGTTAACTCAGGAGAGTACCTCATTTAGGTAAAGGGAAACACTGATTATAAAAACCCAAGGAAACACCACTGCCTTGTTATGACAAAAAGCTTAAGAGATGGAAACTCTGACTTTAGATCCTACCTTGCATCTTCTTTCTGAAAAAGGTTAGCCTGTGCAGGGCTAACCACCCTGCCAGACAAATAAAAAAAAAATTGTTTACAAAATCAACTCAAGGAGTCGACTGTATGACAAGCAAGAGAATTAAATAAATAACAATTTCTTTAGACTTATCAATTGCTATCCTTAATAATAATTCAATTTTATGTTCGTTCAAATAAAATATTTTTTTTTATTTAATAGAGAAATTTTTATTTTCTTAACTTTAACTAAAATTAAAATTTTAAGTAAACTTTATTTGAACATTTGAAGATAGAGCATACACAAATAAAATTTGGGCAGCAAAGTTGAAGCATTGGTAAAAGCTCGGGCTCTGGATTCGTAGTATGCGAGTTTAAATCTCAGTCAAAACTATTGCATTCATCTTAAGAAAATGGCCTTGTGCCAAACTTGGTTGGTGCTGCTCACCAAGTAAATATAATATACAAATAAAATTATGTAATTTTTTCTGATAGATTTATCATGCATTTCCCAAGATTAATTGTAAAATGAAAAATTTGAAACATTTAAAAAATATTTGCATTGATTTTTTTGGCTTGTTTTTTTTTTTTTTTTTCAAACAAAAATTGAATGTTTTAATAATTAGCTTTGTAAGAAAAAAAGTTGAGGTATCTAGATTAAGATGTTTTTTTTTGTTTTTTGCACACTTCTAAAAACATTTTTAATTATTTTATTAATCAGTGTCACATTATTCTTTAATATCTACGATTTAGAAATTATAAGAAGTTTTATTTATTTAACTGATTGCAAATAATTACAAAATATAGCCGTTTTCTTGTAAGATTAAAATGTCACACATCTGCTATAAATGGACAATGTTAGCATGCAAAAGCAATGTGAACCTTAAGTAGAGGAGAAGGGTAAGTGAAAAGGAAGGAAGAAGAAGAGGAGGAAAACATTTATGTCCTTTGTCTAAACTTGTAAACACTTACATTGACTCTTTTACTCCTAATGAGAACTTGCAAGCCATGTAAAATATAGTCATCTTCAAAAATGAGGGATAAGCAATGAACCCAATACTCAGACACAAGTGGGGGGCCGACGATGACAACCTTACATGCTAGATTAAAAACTTAATTTTCTTTTTTAACAGGTTTTATTAAAACTTTACCACAAAATAAATACAGCTATAGGATTTTATTATCCAAAATTTTTAGAAACTAGAAATTCTCTAAAAAAAGGAATGGCATTACTCTTAAAATTTAATGGAAACTTTACTGAACCAAAACAAATTTGGTTAAAGATCAATTAAGAAATCAAAAATATTAGATTTCACATGAATTTGCCAATAAATCAATAAGAAATAAATAAACTTTCATTTCCACGGCTTTTTGATCAAGAATAGGAAAAAATAAATGAAAGTACAAAATAGGGAAAATATCCTGAATGTCATTAAGAAAGATATAGTAACCATAGTAACCATCTACAATGGATCAATAGCAATAATTGGAACTGTCAAGTTGTGGTGAAGAAAAAAAACAAAACACTCTAAGCTTCTTTTCTTAAACATTAGATTTTTTTTTAGCCACCAAATATTTTAATATTATACAATTTTATGTTAATATTTTAATATTTTAATATTATATAATTTTATGTTAATATTTTAATATTTAATATTTTAATATTATATAATTTTATGTTATCTATTTGAAGGATTCTTTCAACTCGGGTTATTCATAATGCCAGTTAGAGAGTGGGGATGAGGCTGATATCACATGATAACCATGAAAGTCTATTTCTCTCTAACTCTTCTTTAACATGGCAATTGAATGAACTTTACAAATCTCCCAGTCATAAGTAAAGCTTGTTAGCAACGACATTAGTTACAAAATGAAAAATAAGTAAATAAAATAATGAAGATTTATTAAAAATGTCTTGAATCTTTCCTGCTTGCTTTGTTGCCTGCTGATATCAGTGCAAAACGACAAGACAGCTGGACAAACAAACCAGCCATTGCATCAATGGAATGCAAAGGGTTGGAGAAGCTACTTAACAAGTTGGAAGAAAAATTCAGCACACGCGATGCAACAATTATGCATTTAATTAGATTTTCAAACACTGGTTAAATATGACAACATGAATAAAATTTGTGTGAGATATGAACCAGGGCTGTGATAATATACTTTTATTAAAGATTATTCTTTTCAGAAACTTGACTATTTTGTGATTTTATCAGTTCTTTTAATACTGTAGTTATTAGTAAAGCCAAGCTGGTCTTGGTAAAGCTGTGATAATATACTTTTAGTAAAGATTATTCTTGTGTCACAGACATGACTATTTTGTGATTTTACTATTTCTTTTAATTTTTTACTTATTAGTATAGTTGTAACAACATACTTTTACTAAAAATATTCTTAACACAGCTCTAATAACTAAGGATGTGACAAGCATATTCTTTAATAAAAGAATATTGTCATAGCCCTTGTCATGACAGTTAAAGCAATTGTACTTTGATTACAAACAAAGTACATAAATGTATACTAATTACAATTTAATATACCAATTTATTATAGCTGGCTTACAGATAATTATCATTATGTAATTGTAACTGTTATGCCTTTACTACTTTCAGGTCTTGTTCATAGATTCTATGTCTATTCTTTTTACCCATCAGTTGTTTGTTTGTATTCCAAGACCTTAAAGAGATAACAGTTAGAATTACATGTAAATAATCATCGTGGTTGATGTTATCAGACTGCATTAATATAAATTTGAGTAGGATGAATATCTAAGATTCTTTGATATTAATGACTTTTATAACTACAAAACGTTGATATCCGTTCATGAATATGGAAACAAAACAAACTAAAATCAAGCTGTAATATTTACATACTTTTTTTGGGGTCAGAAAGAATTAATACTATTTATTGAGTTTCCTAAAATGATTGTAAGATTAAAGGAACAAAACATATTTGCAATTCCAATCAATAATTGCATATTTATATAATATAGTGAGTATCTATTGCTACTTTTGTTCAATCACAAACTGATTAAAAAGAGCTTCTTCCCATTAGAGTATATTTATATCTAAAACCACAGAATACATTATCACATACATACCAAGACAAAATTTCCATTTGTGGGCAGTTTTTTTATGTAGCTTTAAATATAAATAATGTACCAGGGCAGTTTAATCTGTTGGTAAATGAACAAGAGTTGCAATAGCTACTTAAAATATATTACTATTTACAATTTCTACCAAAAGTGAATCAATTCAGTCTTTCAATTATTATTATTATTATTATATGTAATAATTTATATTATAAAAGTTATTCAGTTAAATCCTATGGTTGTGCAAAAATTGGGAAAAAATGAAATTTAGTATGTTATTTACCCTAAACTGTACATTTTTCTAAAAGCCCTGATTATGTCAAATAAGAAAATCATTAGATGTTGATTGATTATAAAAACAAAACAAAAAAATCCAATTTAGTAAATTAAGATCCTGACAATTATTGTTTGTTTGTTTTTTTTCTGATATTTTTGTCATTTTAGTTTTTTTGTTTGTTTTTTTATCTTGCCACAGAGGATCTGATGAATATGGGGGTGAGATTTCGACTTTATGGTTGTGAAAGAATGAGGAGAGAACGAATGATTGGAGAAGCTGTAATTGGATTTGCATCATTGAATCCAGACATGGAGTCTACTCACTGGATCATTCTAGAGCCTCGGAGCAACCTCAGTGTAAGAAATTTCAAATGACATCATAAATTGTTCCACTCTTTCTTTATAAACTATATAAATATTAAAATGATTGGTTAAATGATCAAGAGGAAATAATTGTATCAGAATCCTGGATGCATGTTTTGCACAGGGCTCACCTTTACCATAGTTAGACTTTCAGATAGAAATTGATGTCACAGGCAGAGATTTGAAAATGAAAAGAATAAAGTCAAGTAGAAAGAAAGAAATTGGAAATTATTTTAGAGAGAGAATTTGATCCATAAAGAATATGACAGCATAAACAATGAGGTTTTTTTTTTAAAGCCACCAGATTTTAAAATAACAAAAATGGTGTTTGTTCTTGGCATCAAATGACAGAAAAATTAGATGTGCCATTAAAAAAAAGATCCAACAAACTCTTGGGTAATATTTGATAGTTTAATATTTGATGAAATATATTTCTATACTTGTGTAGATTACATATTGTTGGAATGCAGTCTTAAGACTGCATTCCATCATAGGAGGAGGAGGAGGAGAAGGAGAAGGCCTCTGTAGATCTTGGGTTAAACTGCCATCCCTATAGTTGGTTTTGGCCCTAGCATTATATGGAAAGCAGGCTGTTGCCCATGCAGCTTGCTCTCTTCTCTTCACCATGCTGGCTTGTCCAAATCAACAGCAGGGGCTGATACAGTTTTGGGCTTGACGAGGTCATAGGCATTTTTATTGTGACACTATCTTGAGATGCCTGTCTAACTGAAGACTAAGAGTCATCTACCCAGTAGTTAAACCAATTTGTAAATATTTTGTGGTTATGAAATTTGCTATTTTGTTGTGTTCACATAATTTATGCCTAGTTTTCATTGCATTGTATATTCTTAGATAATATAATTAATATTTAATGGTGTTTAAATTTACTTATTTTTTAATCATTTTTTGAAATCCTTGACGTGATTTTATAAGAAATATTCATACTATTGTCTTTATCTTTATTTATTATTTTATTTTGGTCAGAACATTGTTGTTAATCAAATAAAAATAAAGTTGAGGATTTAACAAATTACAAAATACTTTTCAATACATTAAAAAGCCATTAATTCTTCCATATTTAAAATAAACTCAAAATAAACTCTAATAATTGTATTTTTAATTGTAAAATAAATTTTACCTTTTCCTCTATTTCTTCTTACAAATTACAGCACGCAGATTCCCGTTTTGATGTATCAAGTCTTTCACGGAGTGAAAGTGGATCATCAACACAATCAATGCAACATGGAGGAATGCCAGAACTTTTCTTAGGACTCTCCTACAATGGAACGACTGGACGTTTAATGGTTGAAGTTGTCAAAGGAAGTAATTTCAGAAACATGGCTATGAACAGAGCCCCAGGTAAAAAGAAAACATTTTTTTTTACTTTGATTGAAAATTATCTTTTTTTTTATTACTAAAATATCGATCACATTTAATCAGGTGATCAAGTCACTCACAGAAGAAGTCTGTTGTTTAGAATCAAAACTTCAAGCAACCTAGGAGCAACAGTACTGAAAACATATCCAGAGATAATATATTTACTTGGTGAGCACCAACCCAAGTTTGGCACAAGGCCATTTTTAGGTGCTCTTAGCTGAGCTTTTTACTTTCGGTGTTACCCTTCACCTAGATGAGCTGCTCTCCCGAGTTAACAAGCCCCAACTGCCCAAAGCTGCTGAATTGAAAGTAATGGTTTTGACTGGGATTTAAACTCGCGTATTACGATTCCAGAGTCCGAGCTTTTACCAATGCTCCATTTTTGCTGCCCTGATACTGATGTCTGTCTTATTTCTTTAACTGGTACCACAACAACTAGCAAATGAGAATTCAAGATGTGAATTGACGCAAGCCTTAATAACCTAGTCACAACAATATCTCATGTAAATTTTAACATATCAAAAATAGTCAACTACAAAATGTCAGCATTCATGATAAACAGAGTGAATTAATTAGTTTTTTTGACCGTCAAAAACTTTTTATTTCATTATTGTAGATTTTGGAATTATTTATTATTCTTTGACAGATACTTATGTGAAACTTACGCTGATGTCCCCATCTGGAAAAGAATTGACTCGAAGTAAAACGTCAATTCGCCGTGGTCAGCCCAACCCTCTGTTCAGAGAGACATTTGTCTTCCAAGTGGCGCTCTTCCAGTTACCAGACGTCACACTTATGGTATCAGTCTACAACAAACGAAGTATGAAACGCAAAGAAATGATTGGATGGTTTTCATTAGGCAAGTCTTGTATTTCATCCAATCTTTTAGAATTTAAAGCTTCTTCTTTTCCTTTTTTTTTTTGCATTTGAAGATAGAGAAATTTTTGTTGAACCAATTCCATTATTTTTAAAGGCAAAAATAATGAATTTTTAAAAAAATTACTTTTATTTAAATTGCAAGTTGAAATAAAGTTTTACTGAGTATTAATTTTATTTCAGACTTTTGTCCTCATTTTGGTCGTTTATGATATTTTTTTCACTACCTTTTGGCCAAGTTCACCTCAGCCTGCCTTAAAGTGATTAACAGCGAAGTGATTAAATAGGAATTCTGACAACAACTATGGAAGGCAGTGATTACTTGGATATGGTTACAAGACTCATCATTCCAATCCGAGGTCGTGGTTAATAATTTCTTTTAATTCTTTAGTTATTAGTAATAATTACAGAATTAAAAGAAATTGTAAAATTGCAAAATAGTATAGTAAAGAAATGAATAGGGCTGTGACAAGAATAGTCTTTAATAAAAGCATATTGTCACAGCCCTAATTCAGAATATTGGTTTATAAGACAGTTCTAATTATGTTAGACTTTGTTTTCATAATTTTTTTGTTTCAAAATGTAATTTTAGAGATTGTTTTTTAGTTTCTAAATATACTTTTTATTACAAAAGAACTTTAAAAGATATACTTTTGATGATAGAAAACTTGTATAAGCAAATTTTCATGATGAAGTCAAGTGAGAAAAATTAAAATAAAACTTTTGGCTTAGGATTTCAAGCCTTTCATTACAAGATGGTGGCTATAAACAAGATGGTGGCTATAAACAAGATGGTGGCTATAAAGAAAATAGATTTAAATATTTTCAATTCATTAATGTTTTTTGTCTTTTCTTTTAGGAATGAAAAGCAGTGGAGAAGAAGAACAGAGTCATTGGAATGATATGCGAGAAAGTAAAGGTGAACAAGTTCAGCGTTGGCATGTACTCCTTGAATCTTAAAACCTACCAAATAGGATAAGGAGTACAACTTTGTTTTCCTTTTGCAATACACAGCACATTTAGTCATGCATTTGTTCGCAGATGAGTGCATTTTCATACCATTTGAAGCACCTTGTAAAAAATACACACAAACACACACACACACAGAGCCAGTATTCATTAATGTTAATTAAGCATTTGTAGGTATAATATTATATAGTCTAGTACACCTCTTTCATAAAAACTAACACAATCTAATATTAAGTAAATCAACAGTAAAAATGTAAAGCAACTTGTATATGTTATTGCATTGTAAAGACAAATATATTTCAAATTTCATTTTTTTTAAATATCACTGTTGGTCTATTGTTATTAGATTGAATTTTCATTGGGGAAAGCTCACTGAATATACAATATAATAAGCTATTAGGGTCTTTTGTAAATATAAATGACTGATTTTTCTAAAATGAAATGCTTCTATGATATAGATATATATATGCATCAGATTTAAAAGTATATTTTGTCCTTATCCATCAAACTTAGTTTTCTGTCTGGAATATGGACTGTCTTTCACACTCATACACACACACACACACACACACACTCATACACACACACACACACACACACACACCCAAGATCTAGTACCCAAGATCTAGTTTAGGGTCATTTGGATTCTTAAATCTCAAATGAAATCCAAAACCATAAATTCAGCCTTTGACTTTATAACTGACAGCCAGGATTTTTTTAAATAATTGATCAGCATCTCATTGATAAAACATTAAAAAAAAATCTAAGAAATAGAAAAGCTTATTTTTGTTTATTAATAAAATATAATTAGAATTTCTGCTTCCCAAAATATTCAAAAAGAATAAAACCAAAAGAAACAAAAGTCTTTATAAAAGTACAAAAGTCAATTTCCCACCTTTAAAATAATGAAAAAAAAAAACAACAAATCTATCTTATTGTCAAAAAGCTTATTTTATGGTAAACTATTTGTCATAACATAATTCTAAATTTAACAAAAATCAAACTTGTGAAAATTTAAATGAATAATTAACAAAAATATTAATTCAGTCATTAAATGAGACCATAAATTCTATTGACCAATCATTTTAATATGGAATCAAACCATACAACTTTTTTTCAAATAACATCTACTTGTATAGACTCATAGGAGTGAACTCTAATGACCCTGTATTTTAATTCCAGATAATCATGTCAAAAATAATCCTATCTCTACAAGACATTATTTGTTTGACCCTCTCTTTTTCCTTCCACATTTCAATTAAAAAACTACTGCATAGAATCCTCTTCTCTCTCTCTCTCCTACTCCTTCTCTCTCTCTGACCGAAGAGAACCATACATTATCATCAATTTAGTTTACTTTTCATATAAATATTCATAATGAAGTAATGATGGTAAGTAAAGAAGGTCAATCTTTAAATTTTCTAACCATTAGTCATTTTAGAGAGCAGAGGCTTCCCTAAAGTTGTGAACATCACTTTATATGGTTATAATGACAGAAAACATAGGACCCAATGTGGATAGATTAAGTGGAGTACTAGAAAAAGTTCAAAGTCATTTTAATGTCCATTGTTAAAGATTTTTTTTAAAAACAATTGTAATCCTTTCTAAATGAAAAAAAAATCACAAGAAATTGAAAAAAATGCATCCATAATAACCATAAACTTTAAATACCATTATTTTACTTTGTATATGTGTAAAATATGTATATTCCACTTGTCTGTAGAATTTAGAAAATTCACAAAAAGATTACAGAGCTCTTTTTATCCAAAGAAATTTGGAATAGATAGTGATAACACCAAATGCTCTTTGTTCAAAATAAATAAAAAACAAAAACATATGAAATTCTTTTTAATTGCAAAAAGTGACAAAAACTGGAAAAATGGTTTAAATAAAAAACAAACAAACTGATCTCTTTAAGCCAAAATATATCACAAATTTATCTGCATTTTTTTCTGTAAATAATTAAATTTATTTTTAACAAATTCAAATCCTTCTAAATTTTCTTACAACTTTGGAAGGTTATATTATCCCCTAATCTCCCTAAACTGAGTTTCAAAACAAAATTAAACAATTAGTCTCATTATTAAAGCATTAATACACTGTTACTCAAAAAAAGTAAGAAGAAAAAACACCAGTCAACAAATTTAAGTTTTTAGAAATCTTTGATGATGATGATGATGATAATGATGTATTATTATTATCATCATCACCATCATGATGATGATCATCAAGAAATGTCTTTCCTTTTTAATCGCACCCTTTATTCTCTCTCTCTCTCTCTCTCTCTCTCTCTCTCTCTCTCTCTCTCTCTCTATTCACTTTTTGAGGCTCAAATTAGTCTTATATTTCATAAGGCTTCCTCTGACCTCAGCGAATTTTAGGGTGCCCATTTCTCACTCAAGGGTGTAACTTTATCTCTAGGACGTTTTTGTTATTTTTTCTAGTAGCAAAGCTCTGCTATTTACCTGGTCGGTCAGTCAGTCTGTCGGTCAGTCGGTCTGTTGGTCGGTCAATCGGTTGGTAAATCTGATAGAACGGGAGCCTAAGGGGAGAGGGTATCGGAAAAAATAAAGACTACGTCTCTCAACATTGTTTTGAATCCTCCTGTTCATGACAAGATCCGTGGACATTGCGAACAAAGAAAAAAAAACTGTGACCCATATAACCAGATGTAACAAACTTGATAAACATAATATAAAAATAGACATTACTGATTGGAATAAAATAACTATGGGAACATATAAAAGAAACTCTGACAGAAACTCACTTATATGCCCAAATAAGAAACATGCATTGGGATGAGAAACTCACAATATTATATGACCTTTAAAACATAAAGTGATGAATTCGTCCAAGCAAGAATACCGGACTAGATAATTGTAAGAAAAAAACAGTAAGTGATATACATATATATA
>JAUZSX010000052.1:1489829-1500607 GCA_034780655.1 Idiosepius hallami
TACCTGATTATATATATATATATATATATATATATATATATATATATATATACAGTGAGGAAAAAATAACACTGAAACATTGGAAATATAAAAAAAATGTTTTATTTATATATATATATTCCTTTTTTTTAAACTTTACTCTTAATTATAGTAAATTATTTTGTTTTTAAACTTTACTTATAATTGCAGTAAATTAATGTAACTTTTAAAACTAATTGAATTTGGTCAAAGTATAATTATGAGAAACACCTTTTAAAACTGATTCTAAGAATATTGTCAAGGGTAATTAATTGATTTAGTTTGTATTATTTGTTTATTAATGAAAAAAATTAGTTTGAAATGAATTCTATGTAAAAATTTACTGATTTATTTTTAAGACCTGTTATTTTTAATGGGTGTTTATACACTAATAATAGAGATTATTAGGTGTTAGAAGAGGAGTGCAATTATCTAGTGTCTGTTACAGTCTGCAAGAGAGTTTCATTCCTAGATGAAACAAATAGTCTGGGAAAAAATTGTCAACTTTACATCCAACCAACTATTTAACCTTAGTTGGTCCAATGGGTGCTCTTAAATCAAAGGCCATAACCAATAGTCAAAATGAGTTATATTATGGTTAAAATACAGAAACGTGTTCAGGGGGCCCTAAGCTACTCTCGGGACCCACTGAAGTTAAATAGGTGATTGGGTGCAAGGTCGATGCAACTAAAATGGAAGAATTCTTGTGTTCCTCCTTCCCAAATGAACAACAAACTTATAAAAGCAGATCCCATTAAAAGAGAAATAGGATGAGACTACTAAAGCACAGAAGAAGCAGGTGTGTGTGTGTGAGAATGAGAGATACATACACGCTTGATTTTTTTTAAACGTTTTATTCTTTTGCTATTCATTTCTGCTGCCTTGTTTTTTTTTTTTGCATTTAATTTTTTTTTTTTAAATCTATTTTGACAAAGCTGATATAATTGCAGAATGGAAGAAGTATGTTAAACATTCATATTGGATAATTACAATAACAAAACAAAAAAAAAGAAAACACAAACAACCTTTTTTTTTTTTTTTTATTTAATTGCTGACTTTTGTCCTCATCTTTGAAGTGTTGTTTTCTCACTATTTTTCGGCTAACTTCACCTCAGGCGATTTGGTGAAGTTGGCCGAAACATAATGAAAAAACAAAAACTGGCAAGAGGACAAAAATCTGCAATAAAGTTAATTCTCAGATTAAAGATCCTCACCTCCAAAAAAAAAAATCTTTTTTAAATTATAAAATAAAAACAAATAGAATTTAAAAAAAAGTCTAATAAAAAAAAAAGTAAGGACTGGGTTCACACATTTTTTTATGAACTTTTTCATTTTTTTTTTCTGTGGCTGAATTTAAAATGTTTTTTTTTCTTTCTTTATACTTCAGATTTCTGAGACTTTCAACAACAAAAAAGTTCAGATATTATTTTTACCATCATCATTTCCAAAGAGACTGTTTGTCCCTCTAACTCAAGGTTTCCCAATGTAAGTACTACCACGCATATAGAGGCACTGTCATATTGGGTAGAGGGGGAGCAGTAATGCAAAAGTAGGTAGTTAAAGCCTACCCCCCCCCTGTATCTAAAAAAAATACAATTATGGGTAATTGTGAAAACAAAAAAAAGTTTAATATTATTTTCAATTTGAAAAAAAATGTTTTGTGTGAGATTTAAAGATTATTGTCAAGATCAAATAAAATGTTTTAAAACCGATAAAGTCGAGCTTGAGTACTATTATTTTAATTACTTAATTTTGTTTTATAAGATTGTTGTTTTCATTTTGAAAAACAACATATATTTATGGAAGAGCTATCTTAGAAGCTGAGGGAGCGCCAGTGTGGAAATATTTTGGGAAACCCTGGTCTAACTTAATAAAAAAAAAAAACCAAAAAAAACAGGAGCCATTTACAGTGTAACAAAAAAAAAAAAAACTGACAGCTTCTGTTATTATAACAATAATAATAGTAATATCTGAAAATAAAATCTCAAAACTTTTTTTTTCATGAAGTTGTTGTGGCAGAAGATATCATTGAGTGAAAAAAGGGTTTGAAATAATTGACTTTTTTGGGCAGTGGCTCAATTATGGAGGCTACTGAGCGACCAACAGCCATTAGAATATTATAGTTGATACCTTGTGCATTTCCAAGGCCCCTATACTGTTGTGGTGGTGGTGATAATAGTGTTGGTGATAATAGTGTATGACAACATGGACATTTAAAAGGAATGTCTGTGTAGTGACTGTGTTTATGGTGTTTGCATGTAAATACACAAATAGTCAGTGGAGGCTGGTACATCGATTAAAGAGATTATATCAGTAATAATAATAATAATAAAGAAAATAATAGTAGGAAGAGAAGTAGCAATTATAATAATAATAATAATGATAATAATAATATCATCGTAAGGTTCCAAAGTGGATTCCGTATTCTTGACTTGGTAAATCCTCTGATTGTTGTAATGGAATCGTCTTTTTCTGGAGAGAGATGGTCATTTATAATTTCTAGGATCTTCTTCCTACTAAGGCCAAAACGCTGTGCTGAAATAGACAAACCAAATATAAATGTTAGAGGATGTGAGGGCATTTTTAATGGGTTGAGCACATCATAATAGTATCAATTTAATATTGTATCTAATACAGGATGAAGATGTTACAGGGTGTTAGGGCAATGAACTTTTAAGGTCATTTAATGCTGAGAACAATCAATTTTGGTCCACACTTAATTTTTTGAATAATACAATAAGCACTATTAAACCCATAGCTGGAGGGAATGTGGGGATTCATGCCTTTCCAAATGGTATTAGTACAAATACGAATGACAACGAACATTCTGGGAAGTAACGTATTATGATTCTAAATCAGCTGCCTATCCACTGTCCCAAGTAGAATCCCACTCAAGCAATTGACTTCTATTTCTTTGAAGTCATTATCCCTCACCCTAAAGGCCATGATAATAATGAAAGACAAGAGAGATGAAAGATCTTGGATACTTTACCATTTAAGATTGTTTCTATCATCGGAAAATTTTGAGAAATCCACCACCACCAGCCTTGGCAGAGGGTCCCATTAGCATTGGAACCTGGTTTTTGTGTTTAATTGTAATCTGAAAAGAAAAGAACAGTAATTATAGTCTAAAAAAACAAACAAACCTTGAAACATTGTTTGTTAAAAAGTGTTACAAGATGAGTTCTTGCCATGATTAGAAAAACTGTAAAAAAAAGTCATGGAGGTGTACAGACTTTTCATCACTCCAAGGATTTTAATCACTGAAAGCGTTTGAATGGTGTTATACCTCATATATTTTCTCTACATTATTTGTCCATTTTTAAGATACTTTTTAGGATAATGATTCTTCAAATACCCATTTTTGCGAATAAGTCCCAAATTGTCAAAGGTCCTAATAAAATCTAACGTAATAAAAACATAATTACATAAATAATATTATTACATAATCAAATGTATTTTTTTTTTCCTTTGGGCTAATTAAAGTTCTTGATATGAGGATGAAGTATTCACGTGATGAAAAAAACACCAGACGATTAAAAATCTAGATATTATATTTCTGTGATTAATAGTAGAGTAATGAAACGCCAGATGATGAATTCTTCATTTTTACTATATTGTTCCCCTGGCCACACAAGAAAGCCACAGACTGTCATCTTTTTTTGGTGTTTTTTTTTATAGACAAAAATGATAAACATGCCCAATATCAGCCCTACTCTCAAAAAGAAAAAAATCCAATGATTTGACTTACTGTGCAAGGATTTTGTACCCAAGGTTCTCCATCAATTTGCATTGGTACACGTTTTGTGGTCCTGAAATGGAATTAGACGGACAAATCAAAGTTTGTTACAAAGATAAAATGGATTTATAATGCTTATCTAAATTTTTTAGTTTGACGGAATATCAACCTTTTTGGTCATTTAATGCCGAGAGCAATCATTTTTGATAATCATTCTTTTTTTCAATACTAGTTTTATTCACAATACTAGATTCACTATTTAATGTGTAGTTGAAAGAATCCTAGAGATTCATACATCCCCCAAGGGTTTTTGTCTGAATGTGAACAAGACTGTATGACTTGGATTTGAACTTGCATATTACAATTTTAGAGTCCGAGTGGCCTATCCACTGTCCCAAGTGGACTTCCCTAGAATATGAGCTGACTTTTTGTTTACATTTTCATTGTCCTTTTCACATCATTTTAACAGATATGTTCTCCTACAGCTTTCCAGTATTACTTGAACTTAAGCTTTCTTCTTCACAGCCAGTGTCGACAGATGGACTAGAGCAGATTATGCACCCAAAGCAAGTGGTATAGGTATGTGGATGGAACCAGGCCCTCTAGGATTCTCACTACAAGTATCAGCAAAGAAGAGGGATAATTGGAATCTAGACATAGCTATCCAGAAAATGAGGACTACTTTCTTTCATCATTATAGTAACGGGATATAAAGGTATGAGTACTCACTATGTTACTTTTTGGCTATTTTAAAGATTTCACACAAGACAAAAACACTCTTTCAAAATCATGATGATAATTTAATCTCTAATGATATAATATTTACTTGGTCGAGCACCAGCCACAAGGCTTTTTTTACGTCCTCATTATATCTCTGGACTTTTATAATCAGTGTTGCTCTTCACCTAGATGAGTTAACAAGCCCCATCTGCCTGAGACAACTTAAGGTAATTGCAATGATTTTGACTGAGATTTGAACTATTGTGATAAGATTCCAGAGTTTAAGCTTTTACCAATGTCCCACCCTCGCTGCCCATATCTAATGATATATTGAAAATACACTTGTATTTAACTAGTGTACCATTATCATTTAATTAAGGGCATGCTTTGTGAGTGGGGCATTCTTCTGCTTAAACTTTCAATAGACACTTGCAGTATAATTTCTGGCTGGCTTGTCTGGTGACGGGAACCAGTGTCTACAACGTAACTTGGCCTTAACAATAATCAAAATAAAAGAAGATGAAAAATAAAAGTGGGGGGATGGTAGAGAGTCTGATCAACACTTACTTGAGTACCAAGTTGGAGGTCTGTGCAAGACGATTACCCGATCTGACCTTACCACTCACCATCCCAGCATGAAGGCTGTTTTCTACCCCTGCAACTTCAAACAATTTATCTCCAATATCTACAAGAAAAAAAAAAGATACACAAATATTATTAGTGTTTTTGTCTAATGTTATCAGAATAAGCTAGTGTTCAGGAAAGCTGGCCAAAAGTATTATATTGTATGGCATAAGTAAGGCTGTGACAATATTCTTTTATTAAAGAATATGCTTGTCAGATCCCTAGTTATTAAGGGCTGTGACAATATTCTTTTATTAAAGAATATGCTTGTCAGATCCCTGGTTATTAAGGGCTGTGACAATATTCTTTTATTAAAGAAAATGCTTGTCAGATCCCTAGTTATTAAGGGCTGTGACAATATTCTTTTATTAAAGAAAATGCTTGTCAGATCCCTAGTTATTAGGGATCTATGATGAGAATGTTTTTAATAAGTATGCTGTCACTACTAAAAAGTAAAGAACTGAAAGAAATAAATAAGAATCATATTAGTTTGATTTGGTTAAATGCTTTCTTCTTCTTACCTGTAATGGCCGCCTGAAGTTCGATCTTCGTTTGGGGATAAGGCGTTTGGTCTTTCTTCTTTTTTTGACTCTTTAATAATTTTTGCCTTTGCTTCTTGCTAACATTCTCACCCCACAGATTGGCACCGCCGTAGATAGTTGGGATGTTTAACATTGCAATGCCTTCAAGGCCTGGACCTTTATTGATTTCTAATGAAAACCCTTCACTCTGGAAATAAAAAGAAAACACAAAGTTCAATTTTCTTCATTGTGAAATATACAAGATGAAAAAACCTGATGCTTGTTTGTTTGTGTTTTACAGCATATCAACTTTTTCTGGTCATTTAATGCCGAGAATAATGATTATATACACAGTTATTTTTTTTTTTTTAATAATACAATATTCGCTATTTAACCCATAGCTGGAGGGGATGTGGGGGTTTATACCTTTCCC
This sequence comes from Idiosepius hallami, assembly GCA_034780655.1. Lineage (NCBI taxonomy): Eukaryota > Metazoa > Mollusca > Cephalopoda > Idiosepiidae > Idiosepius > Idiosepius hallami. The sequence continues at coordinate 1,495,885 of JAUZSX010000052.1, forward strand.
AAGGGTATTAGTCCACTTAAGAATGCAAATGGAATGGCTGGTATTCGAACTCGCATACTACAATTCTGAAGTCTGACTGCCTATCCACTAAGCCAAATGGATTTTCTTGAAACTTTAAGCAACCAAATTTAAAACTCTAATAAATTCTCTTTTTATTTAAATGAATGTTCTCAGCATTAAATGACTGGAAAGGTTGATATGCCATAAAAACCAAAAATCTTTTTTAGCTTGACAAACTAAGAGATTCAATTGATTAACTTTCTGTTCATTTTCAGTCAGACAACTGTAGGTGAAGTGAAGTTGCCCTCTCATCTTTGGAAGAGCCAGACAAGAACATTTCAAAAAAAGTAAGTAAGCCCTTCTAATTTTACCAAAAGATGACTGGTAACATTTACATTTCGCTTTTTTGAGAGCAATTCATTGTTAACTATTCACATATTCAACGTCAAGTTTCTATTTCTAATGAGTAAGACTTCCATTGAACTAAATTAAATAATACATAATGACAATTATACTTACAGAAACTTCAATAGATTCATGAAGATTTTTGCAAGTTGCAGAAAATGTTTCTGTGGTACCAAATTCAAAGTACCACATTTTATTTTTGATTCTGAAAAAAAAAAAAAAAAAAAAAGTAGGAATAAATATAAATAAAAAAAAAAATAAATAAATAAAAACCCTAATAAATGAGGACATCAAACAAGTGAAAAAAAAACCTCCTATTAATAAGAGTCAGAACATTTTGAGCAGTTTCTTTTAAAATCAGTTCACAAACCTGAACATTCCCTCAATAAATGCTTTTTAAACAATAAAAATAGTGATAAAAAAAATGGATAAAGTATTGATATAAAACCACTAAAAATATATATCGAGAAAAATCTGTAATATTATATTTACTTAGTCGAGCACCAATCCAAGTTAGGCATAAGGCCAGTTTTATGTTCTGTATATACCTGGGCTTTTTGCATTCACTGTTGCCCTTCACCTAGATGAGTTAGTCCAGAGTTAATGAGCCCCTTCTGCCCAAGGTAGCTAAAGGTGAATGTTGACTGGGATTTGAACTCGCATAATATGATTTCACAGTCCAACCTTTTACCAATGCTCCACTCTTGCTGCCCAGAAAAAAATCTGTAATGTAACCTTAATAGTACAAATACAGGGTGTTCAAAAAGTGACTGTGAACTATAGATATACAGAAATTTAGATAACTTAATAAACTATAAATTTCTGATAAAACATTTAGATAAACCCTTTTTATTGGTAAAATTGTATTATTCATTTACAGAATAACAGCTTATGTTTAATGCTGGAAATGGCCTCCATTGGCATTAGGAGTGATTTTTTTTTTTTTGCTGGGATGGTAGCAAAAGATTTATCTCCAATTAGAAGACCTTTGTTGGTTAACTGCTTGTAACTCCACTTTCGCATCCAGTTTTGATTTGATTTGAAAATGACCAGATGAGGTGTGTGTGTGTGTAGGCGGTGATGCTTAGACTTCACATGGTGTTGGGGAGGCCTCTGGGTGGTACTTACCTACTGTTGAACTTTTCCGGATGCTTCTCTCTCATGGTATGGAAACGATGGCAAATTGAAGCATCCTGAAAAAAAAAAAACAGGGAAGAATTCAATGATTTACTTATCATCAAAATTAAAGGATAAAATAACATAAAAAACCAAAATACAAATTATTAGCACACAAGAATATCAATTGATACTTTAAAAGTATTGCCCGAGTGACATGGATTTGCCACTAAGGTAATGGAAGAAGCCTCTTATATAGGAAAGCTGTTATTTTTTTTTTTTAATACTTAATTCGTTTTTAATGCTTTTCTGTACTTTAATGCTTTTTAACTAAGTTTGTTTTTTAAAGCCTTTCCCCTAGGTATTGAATGTAACCTTTTATGTAGAAAGGCAGTACTGTACATCTGCAAATTTTAGTGGTCTTTTTTTTTTTTAAATACTTATTGTAGTTGTTTATTTTTTTCCTGAAGAGCTTAACGTATAAATAGAATTAAAAACAAAAAAAGACACTATTGTAGTTTAATTTCCTAAAATACTACAGGGTGTAGGGTCTCATAAAAATCAGATTGTCGTATTCATATAAGTATATGGTTGTTACAGAAGATTTATAATGACAATATTCTTTAAGCATATGCTTAAGAATATGCTGTTTTTTTGCAGGTGTTTTCTTTTTTTTTTAAAGAATATGCTTTTTATTGAAAGCACATTTTTTTAAGAATATTATATATACTTGGTGAGCAACACCTACCAAATTTGGCACAAGGCCATTTTTTAAAGGTGAATGCAATGGTTTTGATAGGGATTTAAACTTGCATACTATGATTCCAGAGCCCAAGCTTTTACCAATGCTCCACCTTCACTGCCCAATTTTTTAAGAATATGCTTTTTGTTAAAAGAATATTCTGTATGCAAAGAATATGCTTACATGAAAAGAATATTCTAATAATGAAGTACTATGTCTGATCTTTAAGAAAAAGTTTACATTAATCATAAAAGATACCATTTAAAAATGTAGAATAGAAAAAAAGTTGATATTTTGTTTCTAGTTCTACGAATTTGAGTTCATCAAACTCTGGAAAAAGTGTAAAATTTAAAAAAAAGTTTAAATTATTGAATGTCAAAAAATATTAGTCAAAAAGTTAAATTAAATTTTCTTTTTGTAATCTTAAAACAATTTCATAATCTCACTGTCTAAAACAAATTCAGTCTTTTCACGGCAAATTACCAAAGCAAGTTTGTATCTCCTCTTAATATGATTTTATGTGGGATGCATTTTTAAACTGTCAGTAGGGTTTCAATTTTGAGAATTTATAACAGCTAAATATAAGAGAGAGAGAGAGAGAGAGAGAGAGAGAGAGAGCTAGCTTCTGGTTTGAGTAAATGATGAGAGCAGCTATGCTTCATGGAGCTCTTACTGTCTTTATTTCAGCTCGTTAAATGACCCTGATTATAAGACTGACAAGAAAACTTAAAGAGTCGGTCATTGGTGAAGTTTAAAAGTAAAGAGAGCTGACAGCAGTGCGGATATTAGCGAAGGAAATATAGAATTATTTTATCAACTGAATAACTGAGCTGTCATCAGCTCCAACTGCTGTTTGGCTTCAGACCGAGCACTGCAGCTAGAGTGGCCCAAAATACAAGCCTCAGCTGCAAATGGGCGAAACATTATGAGGTTTCTTGTTTGGGAATGGCTGGCTTGTAAATGGAGGAAAAATCTATTGAAGGTGACAAGCTCGCATTTCAAATAATTTCATCAATAATTTGGAAAACTTACAGGGGAGGGAGGGAGGGACAGGGCTTGGAGTGTATGGGGGTGTTTTTGCCTTTTGTGTCAAAGAGTGACTGTGTCTTTCTTTGGGCAAAGACTGAAGCAGAAAGAAAAAGGAAAGAAATAAGAAAAGTGGGCGGAGATGTTGACTGTTGAAGCAAGGAAAGAGCCAATAGAAAATAGAGAAAATTTATTTATAATATATATATATATATATATATATATATAAATAAATTGGAGCAGCAGAAGTGGAGCATTGGTAAAAGCTTGGGTTCTGGAATCGTATTACACAAGTTCAAATGCCAGTCAAAACCATTACATTCACCTTTTAACTGCCTCGGGCAGATGTGGCTCGTTAACTCTGGTGAGCAATTCATCTAAGTGAAGAGCAACACTGATTACAAAAAGGCGGAGACAAAATGGGCACATAAAACTGGCCTTGTGCCTAACTTGAGTCTGTACTCGACCAAGTAATGAATATAATGTGTGTGTGTGTGTGTCCGAATAAATGCTAATAAATTTGGTAGCTTATATCTATAGACTAATAAAAATCAGATAGTTGTGATTGTATGAGACACTACATCCTGTAACTCTTTAGAAAATAAAACCAAAATAGTTATCCTAAAAAAATCCTGGTTATACGTATTTGAAGAAAAAAAAAAATGATTCAGACCACTAAAATTTGCATATGTTCGATACTGCCTTTCTATAGTTTAACTACCTTAGATTATAAAGAAGGCTATTACATAGGAAAGCAGTTAATTCCTTTTTATACTAAATTAATTTCTAATGCTTTTTTATACTAACTTCATGTCTAAGACTTTTTTCTAAGTGGGAAGTGTCCAGGTAAAGCAGTGTCCAGGTAAAGCTAGACAATACTTCTAGTAATATATATATATATATATATATATATATACGCAAGCATTATTTATTGAAGTAAATATGGTTTGTTCTTTAGTATACTTGTCAGAATATAATTTCCATTACATGTCCGTTGGTTTGTGTTTTATGGCATATCAACCTTTTCAGGGCATTTAATGGCAAAAACAATGATTTTTTTTTTCAATAAAGGATCTTTTTGACCACATTTTTTTTAATAGCACAATATGCACTATTAAATCTATATAAAACTTTTTAGGTTATTTAATGCTGAGAACAATTACTTATATATACATAGTGATTTCCAAGTAGATAGACACTGAAGGAGAGAGGGTTATGAAAGAGTTTAGAATGATAGGAAAGGATTGTAAAAAAAAAGATGAAATATATATATATATATATATATATTCATGCATATTTTATTAAAGTTGATCTTAATTCTTCTTTTTGTGATCTTTCTTTGAGTTTTTTCTTTTTAGAAAACAAGATCTTTTGTAATGGGGTCTAGAGTTTATAAAAAATCCTCTACTTTACCGAACATTTTTGATCTCCATT
>JAUZSX010000052.1:1506255-1530063 GCA_034780655.1 Idiosepius hallami
AATGATAAAATTTCAAATTTAGAAGAACTTTGGACAAAAATTAAAGAAAAGTGGGATGCCCTTTCCCCGGAGTATTGGCGCAAATTAATTCAAGGAATTCCAAAGAAGATTGCAGGCTGTCAAATTGCAGAAGGGCTATGCTACTAAATATTAACTAGTTCATTGTGTTCCTGATATATTTTAGTTGTATTAATGTCCTAAAGTAACATTTAAATAACAATTTTACATTTCGGGACTTTCTTTTTGCCGCTTCAATTTGAAGTTATATTTTTTTAAATTGACGTGAACACAAGAATATTTCAATTAAAAGTCAAATATGAACAGGTAAAATTATAGAGGAATGAAAGGTGAATCTAATGAGGTGTAAGTTGTTTAAACAGTTACATTAAATTTAGCTTAAATTTGCTGTTTTCTTAAAAATTACAAGCAATCAAATTGCTGTCTTACAACCAGTGCAAAGTCCCCGAGCCAAAAAAAAATTCCCCATTTTCTTGTTCTGCAAAAGTGCCCTCTCCAGTTCTTGTTAACATAACGGACAAAAGAAAGCTAAGCTCTCAAATAAAACAAGCTAATTTTTTTAGTTTAGTGTTCGTTGTAACATCAAATAGTTAAGTTTTCTCTTGCTCCAAACAAAAATATCAGGGTTGAGGTTTTATATTTAAGGGCGGGAATAGGCAAGGCACAAATAAGGAAGAAAGGGATTCTAGGCAATAAATATATATCGATTATGAGAAAAAAAAACATTAAAGTTCATTCTTCTTCCACTTAATACTCGGTGAAAATGTAATCACGATTAAATAATTACCTAGTTTTTTAGTAATTTTTTAAAGAGAGACTTTGTTAAAGCAAATTGCAATTCAATTTGACCGGTCACTATAAAAGATATTATATTGTTATGCATTTACACGAAATTACTTTAAATCGTAAATCAATTCCTCCTCCTTATTGAAAATACTCGACAAAAATCACTTAACTGAATTATCGCCCTTAGATTAACTAAGCGTTTTAGCAAATTTAGAAATTTGAGGGATGAATTTTTAAAAATTATTTTTATTTTTACATTCCCTCTTTTTTTGTTGTTGTCCAAAAGAATTTGTTGGACGTTAATGTAAATTTGTTCAAGAATCTTAAAAAAAAAAAGTTTTTAGCTTCAAATGAACTTTTAACTGAGAAAATGTTGGTACTTTCTGTCAGAATAAGTTTCAATATTAAACAATATTTTTGATATTGTATTGTTGTTTGTATCAATACCATTACCAAAGTAAGGGTTGATTTTTGTAGCAAATCCTTAGTGGGGTTCCTGGGTTCAATATTAAAAAAGAAAGTTTAAACTCAATCTGGAAGGAGTACCAAAATTTGAAAGTTTGTAAGATTTTGAAAATGAATAACTAAAAAGTTATCACTAACAAATAGCCATAATTTTAGAAGATAAAAAACACCTTTTTTAATTCTAAAATTAAAGAAAAAACTATCTAAAGTAATAAAATTAAATTACAAAAACTGCTTGGATTTCTTATGTTGAAAAGCAAACACATGACTTTTAATATTAATGAAATTGTTAGCAACTTTCAAAGAAATAATGATTAATTAAAATTTAAATAAAATACTCACTTTTAAGTCAGAGTAAAATTTCCCCGTTAAATAACTTGTTTTCCATTCAGCAGACAAAATATTTCCTTTTGGCAAAAGAAAAAGAATTAACTTTTTCCCTCCAATAAAAGTTTTAAACATTTTATAAATTCTTTTATGATTTACAACAAACAAGGCGTTTTGTTAATAAACTTTGACGTCCGTAGTAATAATAATTAAGAAACAATTTTCAAATGCCTTAAATCTAATTTCTGCAAGTCATCTAAAATAAATTTCCAAGGCTTCAAGCCTTTCTGCCAAGTTATTACCATCCACAGCAAGAACAGGGGAGTTAACTCCAGTAGGTAGGGTTGACTGGCCAGAATAGAAAAAGGGCAAAAAAACGACAAACAAAAAGAGCCACAACACTATAAATATTTATTTAAAAAAGGCCAAATTACGAATTTCATTTCTATTTATTCCGAATAGAAAATTAATATAAAAATATTAAAATTGATTTTGCTCATACTTTATATTTTCTTCTAACATCATAAGTTCCTCTTAGAGGCATTTAGGTTTAAACAAAATTAATTTTGATTTAAGACTTTCAATTTGCCGTCGATCGCCCACTTTAAAAACCACTGGTTTAACCAACTAAACATATTAAATCAAAAATTATAAAAATTGACATGTTACAACCACTGAACTTTATGTTTTAGTTTAGGAGTGGAACAGAAACACTTTAAATTTTATTTTATTTCTAATTAATTGTACCAAAAGAACTAGACTTCAAGAATTTTATATTTCAAACATGTTTGGAATTGTTTTTCATTTTAATCCCAAAATTATGTTTCTTAAAACTAAAAATAGAAGAGTTACAAAGCTTATTACAAAAGATGAGGTGGTTAATTTCTGAAAAATGTTTTTCAGCTTCGTTGTTTTCAAATTGGCTAAAATTAGACACAATTGGCAGCCTCTATTTTTTTTTTTTTTTACATTGACGTCACGTCGTTAATCTTTCAAGGGAGATAACTATCAAATTTTTTTTTTTTGGGGGGGGGATAAGGCTTAATAATTTAATAATTTACTTTATTATTCCGACTTTTGTCCTTATCTTGGTAATTTTGATGTCTTTACACTACGTTTCGGCTGGGGTAAACTGGGCCGAAACGTAGTGTAAAAACATTAAAATAACCAAGATAAGGACAAAAGTAAGAATAATAAAGTTAATTCCTAAACTATCAAAAGATTTGATATCATCAAAAAGTGAATAAAAAGTGATATCTTCTAGAAGCTGATTTTTTAAAAATCAATTTTTAATACTCCGAAAAAAATGGACTGATTTTCTTGAAAATTCACACAGTCGTACTTTATGTGTCTGGGAGTGTTTCTAGGTAAGAGTTCTTTCTGAAAAATCCTGATAAGTATTGAAAATCGATAATAATAAAAACCCGGCTTCTATAAATTACGAATCTTTCAATTGAAATGAAATTTTACACACTTTTTAGATTCTACCATTGAAAAGATTGTTTAAAAGTTTCAAGACTACCGATCACCAAATTACTTTGCCAATTTTTGGTCTAGACAAGTGGTTTTCAAAGTAGGCAGTATCGCCCCCCCCGGGGGGGTATATGAAATTTCAGGAAGGTGCTGGTGGGTAAGTACTCGGACGATGGGGTTTTTAAAATTGTGAAGGAGGCCTTAAAGCAATTACAGTAAAATGTTAAATTGGTGTTAGTAGGGTTAAGTAGTCTTGGAATGTCTATAGAGACGAAAAAAGTGAAGCAAACAATATCTTTTTGAATGTTAGCATTTGACCTTAGGTAATTTTAGTTCACTCCTACACCTTAAATAAATAAATCAATAACAAAACATTAAACAAAAAATCAAAGAAACAAATTAATAACCTTCTGTCATAGAATAATTGTTTTGTCAATATTACTTGTAGAAAAAGTTTGAAAAAAAAAAGTCGGGGTAGAGAGTATCTTTTTGAGTTTTTCTATAAAAAAAAAAAAAAAATTAAGAATAAGTGATTAAGAATGACATATCTTATTTGCCAGGGTTCATCAGATGTTTGATATGATTATAACACTTTGTGTCATTGTAGCAATGCTTGAGTATTAACTTTATTTGCAGACTTTTTTTCCTTGTCTTGGTAGTTTATGAAGTCATATCTCAAAAATAAAAATACTAAAGAAAATTAAATACGGCCCTTTCTAAGAAGAACAATTAATTGGATTTAAAAAAAAACCAAAAAAACCTTGATTAGCTTCTGGGCCAGTGGTGCAGCAAATAGAGACATTTGAGTCTCTACTGTTCCAGGAGAGCGTTGTCAGAAGATAGCGGTTTCAATTCCTAATCAAGCCTCACAGAAGGTAATTTGGTCAAAAAACATGACAGATTTTGAAGCCTCATCTCAAAAAATGCAGTAGCAATGTTTGTTGACACAAATAATGAAATAAATACATTCGATCCATAAAAATTAGATTAAAGTTATAAAATAAAGACTATTATTTTTTTTTGCTTTATTTCCAAATTGATGAGGTTTTTTTTTTTGTACTTTTTGTTATAATTACTTAAATGCATTGATAACATAAGACTTAATATATCATCATCATCCTTTAGACCTAGTGGTGCATTGGGCAGCAAATTTTTTTATTTGCTATTTCCATAGCATACTTGTTTTACAAGAAAGAGTCACTAGCCCTATGCTTGACCCCCTAACTGGAGGACAAGACTTGATAACTTGTATATTTATTATAAATATACAAATTACCAAATTCATCTCAAACAAATAAGATAACTTGTTTAGTTTGAATTAACTTTTTTTTGTGAATTTGTGATGTCTATCAGCGGTCAGAGCCCTCCAAGGTCACTGCGGCAAGCGGCCTCTAGTTGGGACGGTATAGGCGGCGGATCAATAGACTGCTGCAGTTTCGCTGTCCCTCTTTACACAGACAAGCATGTGGCGTAAGCTATTGGATTCACTGCGTCTCATAGCGGTATAACTGGGGATCTGATGTTCGTCTGGTACAGACTTCAGCCAGGTATCCAGCGCCAACTTGAACGATTCTGTTTTGCAGAATATAATATAATAGAATATAATAGATTAACTTATTCAATTATTTTGTCTTAGAAGTAAAACTAACTTCCTATCTAGTTTTAATGAATTTAATTAAGCCTTGATTACAGTGCCGTACTTAGCCACTAAGTGGCCTCAATGCTGAATGAGCCTTGCGGCCCCTTTACCCTAAAAAATCAAATTGAACCCCTTCAGCATACTGGAGCATTTGACTATTTATACATACATATACAATTATATATAGAGAGCGAGAAGGGTTGATAGATGTATATTTCAAGTGTGATAATGATTTTCTAGTTAATCTTAATTTAATTTAATAATTTTTTTGTATTACAAAAGATCCATAAAGCCAAGGAACCTTGAGCCCCTAGGGAGTTTGTAACCCTTCCCGCAATCGCAGTGTCTTTGGGTGCCCTAAGCATGGCCCTGCCTGTTTTTCTTGCAATTTATTATTCATACAAAAAATGATATCAATGGTGAATATTTTGATTTAGTTTAATTGTATATCTGAGCTTGAATATTAAAAAAAACTTCGAACTAAAACCTATGAAGATTAGTCAATACTGACTAGTGAATGAGCCTATCAGTTGTAAATAGATTTAATCCGAGACTTACTGAATATTATTAGTGAAGTGAGCTGTGAGTGACATAGTTTATTTGCTTTAAAAAAAAAAAAATCAATCACACTAATCTTCATTTTTTTTTCAGGGTTCAAAACAGATGACTAATGAAATATGCAGGGTGAGCCAAAAGTAGATGGACTTAGACTAATATATATATATATAAAAATCATGGGCAGCGACGGTGGAGCAGTGGTAAAAGCTCGGTTTCTGAAATCGTATTACGCGAGTTCAAATCCCAGTCAAAACCATTATTTTCACTTTAGCAGTCTCGGAAAGATGGGAGCTCGTTAACTCGGGAGAGCAGCTCATCTAGATGAAGGGTAACACCGAAAATAAAAAGCCCGGGTTAGAGCACGTAAAAATGGCCTTGTGCCAAACTTGAAGGTGCTCACCAAGTAAATCATATATATAAAAATCAGTCATTGTGGTTGTATGAGAGCCTACATCCTGTAGCTCTTTAGAAAATAATGAAATCACAATAGTTAAAAAAAAAAGAGCCTTGGTCCTCTAAAAGAATGGCTCTGATTGGCTAGTTGGTAACTTTGCTGTGTTTTCTTTTGTATTAAGTTGCCTAGGCTCATGTATCTGGCCTTTAAGGTCCAAAGGTTTAATGCTTCATTGTTTTGTGAATACATCTTTGTAGAAGATGGCAGTTGTTTTTTTAAATGGTGCAGTCGCCTTATCTCATCAATAGTGTCATAGGAACATTTAAAATTTAAAAAAACTATCAAGAATTAAAAAAAACATTTGAAAGCAAGAAAATTTATATTTTAGGGGAGGATTATATTTTATTAAAAATATTTTATTGGTCAAAATGTGACAGACAGCAACTATGGAAGGCAGTTTTTACTGGGAATATGGTTAAAAGATTCAGCATTCCTATCTAACATGATGGTAAATCACCTGAAGAAAGCTGGAGGATAAGTTGGCTGAAATATGGTGAAACAACAACTATGAAAGATGAGGACAATAGTCCGCAAAGAAATTAATAAAAAAAAAAAGAAGCAATAATAATTTTTTCTATGTTTTGTTTTATTAATCATTCCTAGAGAAAAATGTTTTGCAATCAGCCATCTCTTAAGCATAAAAATGGAGTCATCAGCCTTCGCTGACTGTCAGTTTCTCCCCTGCTCGGTCATCAGATGCAGGCGAGAAACCGCTTAACTTATATATAGGCTCTGTCACTGATATTGAGCCCTAACTATAAATATAAAGCAATAAAGTATTATATTATATTTAATTGATCACCAATCCAAGTTTAGCACAAGGCCATTTTCACGTGCTCTTACCCGGGTTTTTTGCATTCAGTATCACCCTTCAATTAGCTGCTCTCCAGAGTTAACGAGTCCCATCTACCCGAGGCAGCTAAAAGGTGAATGCAATGGTTTTTTGACTGGGATTTGAAATCATATACGATTCCAGAGCCCATGCTTTTACTAATGCTCCATTGCCTTATATGCTTATGTGGGATACTGCCTTTCTTACAGGTTACTTTAATTACCTTAGAGAAACTCATTAGAAAAATTTTGTATATATAAGAAAGTATTATCCACTTTCCATAGTATAGGCTCCCTTAATTACCTTAGTGGCAAGTCCCCAGGACAATGCATCAAGTTTTATAAATATTTAAATCAAGAATTTAAATTCTTACAAATTGAAAATTTTGAAATGATCCCGTGCAGATAAAGAGTGACTGATATGATACAAAGCTAGGTGTTCATATTTTTCCCAAGGGTATTAGCTCCTGAACAAAGGTCATTAACAAACAGCTGAGTACTGTTGTGACAATATGCTTTTATTTAAAAATATTTACTTGACTATATTGCAATTTACCATTTCTTTTAATTACCTAGTTTATATTTGTTTGGTAATGCATAGCCCAAGTTAGGCACAAGGCCATTTTTTACATGTTCATTATGTCCTTGGGTTTTTGTAATCAGTGTAGCCTTTTACTAAGACAAGTTAATTCTGTAGTTATTAGTAAGGATGTAACAATATGCTTTTTATAAAAATGTTCACAGCCCAATAACTAGGGCTCTGATAAAAAATATTTTAATAAAAAAGCATATTGTTACAGCCCTACATCTGAGACACTTGAAAAGATTAGCACTAACAACCTTGTATTTAAAAAAAATGATAAACAGGTCATAGTGCTTAAGTACAAGTTAAAACTTGATTTTAAAGTAATTTCACATCTTAAAGTTATCTTGTGTGTGGCTGATAAGACAATGTTTTTATTAATGAAATAAATATTCTTTTTGTTACTTGACTTGTGGTTTTACTATTTCATTTAATTCTGCATTTATTAGTAGGGTTGTGACAACATGCTTATATAAAATATCCTAGAGATATGACAAGAATATTTTTAAAGAAAAGCATACAATCACAGATAGTGATAAGCCAAAAGTTGACATTGTCCAAGAGTAATAAAAGCTTTAACAGTTGAAAATCATTACCTATTCGTTCCAGTAGAATATTTAATCTGAAAGCATGTCTGGTATTCAGTTAGTGTCCAAAAGTTGGTGAGCAGTAGAAAATAAATCCTTAATGCAAAAGGACATTTCCTTCAAGCTGTGATATTAAGTAAAACCTACTAGTAAAAACCATATTGCCTAATGTTTTAATAAAATTTGTCATTTATATAATTTTTTAGTGCACAGTAATGTTTTTGAATACCTTATATTTCATCACATTAAAATTCAAATGTATTTAAATCTACAGGATTTCAATTTTATTCAAATTTGTCTTAAAAGCTTTTGCTAACTGGATACTAACCATTGATTGCTGCATAAATTTAAAAAAAAAATTATTCAAGTCTTTCTTTTACCTGTGCGAGACCTAAAAAAAAAAAATAAAAAAGCACTCAACTTTAATGAGACATCAGACTATTATATCTCATGTGTGCTCAATCATTATATCAGTGGGCTTTTGTTTTTGCCCTTCATTTAGAAGAATTACTCTCAAGTTAACAAGCCTCATCAGCCTGGGGCAATTGAAGGTAAATGCAATTGTTTTCACCATAAAGTTAAATGAACTATGGAATGTGTAGAAAATTTATTTGTAATTTCACACTAGACATTCATTCAACTGTAGGAAGGACAAATTGAAACCAGGGTTGCATGAAAATTAGATTTCTCTCGCCACAGATTAGATAGTTTAGATAATGAAGATTTAAAGAGACTGGGTAGTTGGGAGAGGTAGTCATCATGGTCATTTAAATCCAGACTTAAACAGTTTTATTGATAAAACTAGAAAAAATAACTTTTGGAACTCGTTTATTCCTCCACTACTTTTTAGTCCCCCCAACCCTTATGACTCCAAACTGTTTAAGGAGGGAAATAAAACAAGTGTTAAAGTTTTTCAAGAGATTGGAGAGGGAATCAATACAATTATGTTGCACTTCAGCAGCAATCAGCCATGAACCATTAACCAATAATGACACATTAACAAAACATTCTTAAATTATCTTCCCATGTAAATAGAAGAGAAAAAGCAATTGATCAAACAGAAAACTCATACATTAAGCATTTTTTTTTAAATAATTATGAAAAAAAATTAATATTTTTTTCTAAAATACTGACTCAACCCAAAAACGGCATCATCTTTACTGGTTTGAGGATGACTAGTTTAAGTGCAGATTTTCTCATTTTAGCAACGTAATTTTTTTTACCCAAATGAACGATGGAAAAGTGCCTTTGGACCGTAACTTATTAAAATTACCAATTAGTCACGCCAGAGCCGATATATAAGAGAAACATATTAGGGCCAAAATATTGGTTATTTTTTTTTGCCTCATACCATCAAGCCAGATATTATTCGGCCTTTAAAAAGTCCAAAAGCAAAGAGACAGCATTAAATAAACACTAACATTTGTAGAAAAATAAAAAAATAATTTTAAATTAAAACAGAAAAATAAATATGCTGCTGCTGATCGTACTATTTTTAAATTAATTGATAATTAATATAAACGTTTGTTAGCTTTCCAGTTATTTAGAAAATTAAAATAAAAACCTTTATAAAAGAAAAATCCATTTTGTAAAATTAAAAATTCTCCGTAAGTAACAATTTTAAAAATTATTTCAATTTTTTTTTAAATTTAAAATAAATTAAAGCTAACAAGTGAAATGAATAGAAACCAAAACCAAAAAATGTCTTAGGTTGTTTAGGAAGGACAAGAGGTCAAATATTTGGTAGAGAGAAAAGTAAAATAATTCTAATCCTTGTATCTTAAAGATTTTAAACAAGTTTTTTTTTTAATTAATTTTCTGCTTATAGGTTTTTCATACTTTTTAAAAGTGAAAGTACTACTCTTTCTTGTCTGTCTGCTCACACTTAAATTCGTCACTTCAGTCAGTACTTCTATTTGTTCAATAAAAATCATGTAGTCAGACAAGTAACAAATCGAGATAAAACGATATCAAGTGTTAATATATTATATGTAAAATTTACAATTAACACACCACCACCTACGATCGCAAAAAGATCTAAGTGACGTTCGATACGCAGACGAAAAAAAAACAAAAAAAAACGAACTAACGAAATTGGTTTTACATCTAACTTTCCTCGTTACGAGATTTTTCTCCCAAAATTATCAAAACGACGAGGTCATAATTACGATAAAACCCACCAGATACATTAAGTAGATACTGTTTAACTTTTTATTATTCTTTTTTTAAACAAGTTGATTAACAGTGAACGAACGAAAACATCATTCCAATAGAAATACCAACTTAAATAGAATCGATCGATATCGTTAGAAAATTGATCTATTTGTAATCAGAAATATCGAAATTGCAATTCATAAAAATCCAGTTCAACGTGACATTTTCCACTTCATTAATGAATGAACCAAACGATCCATTCATTACAAATTAAAAGTTAAATCTTTACATTAATATAAATCTTTAAAAAAAAAAAAATGCTCTAAATATATTTTTTTAAAAATACTTTGTAGAAGGATAAAAGATTTTTTTTCAGAAAATAAAAACGAGCCAGTCTAGTTAGTGAGTGTTGAGTGTATAGTCATCTCAATCAAGATGACTTTAAGGAAATAAAAATGCTTTTTAAGTGAATAAAAATATAATTAAACGGGGGGTTGTGTTTGTTTCTGGAACAATCTTTTTTCCATAAAATATCAATTCGGTTAATAAAAATGCTATATTAAAAAAAAACTAATCAAATAAGTAATAACGCTACTAGCAGCAGTAGTACTACTATATATTATTAGAGAGAGAGAATGTCGAAATGGGAGCTTACTCCTTCCTCAGAGGTCAAAGACATTCAAGATCGAACAAGAGAAGACAACTTAGAAAATGTGGGGGTTGAAATAAAAAAAAAAATAAATAAATGAGGAAATAAAACCTCTACTCACCTCAAGAAATTATCACAGGTAGAGAATAGGTAATAATCCAATGAACTGCTATGTATTTTGTGGGTAATAGAACAAGATTTACAAACAAACCATCCAAAAATCGGCGTGTGTATATGAGGGGGTTGTCAAAAGTAAGAGAAAGGTCTTTAGTTCAAGGGTAAGATGTTAGTGAAAATTAAATGTTTTTTTTTTTTTTTTCAATGCAAGTCAACAGAAGGATTGAGAAAAAAAATAAAAAGAAATTTCATTCAATTTAAAATAGAAAAAAAAAATAAAACACAAACCCAATTCATGAGTCAGACATTTTATTTCGAAAATGTTAACATCTACTAATTTTGACTTTTCTTCGCTAAACTTGCGACTTATATTGTACATGATCTTAAATGAGAGGAATGTAATTGCAAAGCAAGTCACATCCTTGATGGTTTTTTTCTTCTCATTACTGTCAATTAAAAATTTTTTTTTCTTGAACCCTAATGTCCAAGGATTTAACAATTTTTTTATACACAAACTGCAATCATACTTCCTTAAAGATTTTAACCACAGGTTAAAAAGCAAAAAGGATAAGGAAAGCCATCATTAGACAGAAAAGACCCATGGCCTCAGACAGGGCAAAACCCAAAATAGCATATGAGAACAGTTGTTGTTTTAAAGAGGGATTTCTGGCATAACCAATTACTAAGCTTCCAAATACACTGCCAATACCAGCACCTGGAAAGAGAATTACAAATATTGCTAGAAGCAGAAACAAATTTAAGGGTCTTTTAAATAAAGGACTATTTTCTTTTTAATAGAATAAAAGTTACTTTTTATAGAAGAGGGGTTAAGAAGTTGTTTTATTCTTTAAATAAAAAATAACTTACCAGAACCGGCAGCTCCTACTGTGGCTGCACCTGCACCAATGTATTTTGCTGCCTGATCAATATCATTTTGAACTGAGCTAGTCTGGAAGAGTCGGACCTAACAACCAAACAAAAAAAAGCAAAGAGAAAATGTATTAGATAGTTAAGAGAGGCAAATAATCCCTAAGAATACTGGAATAGGCAAAAAAAATTATTACTCAAGACTTTTGCCCTAATCTTACTTATGAAAGAAGATAAATTAGCAGACACACTATTAATTGAATTTAACAAGTGTCCTAAACAGTAGAGATCATAATTAGTTTCAGGAAATTGTAAAAAGAAAAACTTACCTGGCTCTGAAAGAAGTTGAGCATGTTCTGTGGTTGTGAAAGAGAAGAGAAGCTAGAAGAGCTAGCCAAAGGAACAAGGCTTTGCTGCTGGTGAGTGTTCTGAAAGAGAAAGTGAAAACCAAGTCTTATTGTTTGGTCAGCAATTAGGATTATTGCTTCTACATATGCTCATAATACGTTGGGTTTGATAGATATTATCAAAGTGAAAAAAATATTTTGCTATTAAAAACTGACCTTGGCTAAGTTTTTATATTGTTACACATGGAAAAAAAAAGCAGGGATACTACTGACCTCTTGATATTGGCTCACTGTACTGCCCAGGGGTCTCAAGACTGACCTGGTGTTGTTGCCAACCTAGAAACAAAGATAAAACAAAGTAATGTGTGATCATGAAATTTTTAAGAGAACTATTTAAGAAAAAAAATCGAATAATAATAAAAGATACTTCTATATAAGTAAACACGGGTTAAGTTTTTAATTGAAAGTTACACGTGTTGGTTAAAAATAATGACCCTTTAAAGTTCATATGAAGGTGGCGTTGGGTTGGATGTATCCACAAAAGGTGAATAGACAACAAAAATAGTGAATAAGGGTAAAATCGGTTCTATGACCTCAAATTAATCTAGCAGGGTTTATTTTTTGTTTTTTTTTTGCTTAAATCAATTTTAACACAGATGTAATAAAAAAAAAATATTTTGGGGTGTTTTGTACGGATTTAAGTAGAACAAAAATACTTTGTTTTTTGGGCTTTTTTTCTGTTAACTAATCTCAATGACATTGAGATGTAAAAGAAGATTATTCTGGGAGTTTAAAAATTTAAAAACGGCGATTATTTGAATTTTTTATAAACCCATTGAGTGACCTTATCTGACCTTCATTGTCGACCCACATTCCGTATAAAATGATTAGATAGTTTAAAATATGTTTTTGCATAATCTGATCAAAAATAAAAACCTAGATTAAGAGAAAAATAGTTTTTGTAGAAGAAAATGTGCGACGACTAAATTAGGACATGGAAGTTGATGAACAACCATTTTTGTTACATTGAAAAAAAAAATGGGAGAAGTGGGCATCTGAGGGGGAGGGCGCTTTTCAAATAGTTTCATTATTTTTAAAAACTAAAAGATTTTTTATTAATCTGAAATAATTTTTTAACATTTGTCGATTTACTTGGCGTCACGTGACCTAATACGAGGGAGGTGACACGGAAGAGGTTAGATAAAGATCCAAAATATTAATTATATAACCAATAAATACACTAAAGTTAGTGTTAAAATATAAAAATAACGGTAGAGATTTTAAACATATATAAATATATATAAAATACAAAAACAAAACAGGAAAAAGAATTTAAAAAATGAAATGTGTGCGACGACCGGTAGTGAAAATGATTTAGTCGTTCTTGACGACAAGCTGCAACTTCAACTACCAGTCGTCAGTATCATTTAAGAAAAACACAAAGACTTCAATATTCTTTTTAAAAAAAGGACTAGAAAAAAATCTTTAGTTCATCGACAAAACAATTTAGACTACAGTTTAAGATTGTAATGAGCTTTTTATCATTTTTTTAAAAGTTTGCCCTTGAGATTTTAACTAACTTATGAAACCCAAAGTGTCTCTGTCTCTGTAATTGTTTGACCTTGAAGTGCGAACAAACAACTGAAATTCGTTGTAAATATTATAAAATGAACAGCTAAAAAATTCAAAATATTAATTTATAAAAATATACGAACCAAACGGGCTGCAGAAGGGATATATCTGGTGCAAGCGTACATTTTCGTTGATCTGTCTGTTCTTTACCAAAAGGTATATACCTGTCCGAAAGAAAATGCCGGCCGAAGGTTAGTTGGATTATTAAAAAAAAAGTAATGAAAAATTTCACAATTAAACCAAATTAATAATTAATTTTGATACAAGTTACATTTGAAATATAATACTATCTAAAAATTCTGAAGTGAATAAAGGATGATAAAAATTACCGCTAGATAGGCTGGATTTGAAAGGCAACAATAAGCCACTGCTCAGATACCTTCTACTGATCAAGCCAAGAGACCCAATAACGCATGCGCAGACGAGATCTCATATATTACCGTTTTTTCCCGAAGTTAAAAAATTAAAGATTTGTATTTTTTAATATATTTATTAGAAAAAGAGATTACCTTAAAAATTAATCATAAATTTTATTTCTTTACTTAAAATTTCAACTTTTGGATAACTTACGGAAAAGTCCGAATTAGACCCATGACCACATGCGTAAGCGGCCTGTCTGCATATGGCTACCTTGGCATAGTTGAATAGCAAATGGCGGTGTTTCTCATTAATAATTGTCAATTTCAAGGATGCGGATTACGATTTACAACTCTAACGGAACTGATCCAACACATAGAAGACACTCACTTAGGTACGTTTTTAATGATTCTAGTTTTCATTAATAACTCTGAGATTTGTTTGCTTAGATACTTTAGTGTGTTAAGAAGTCCGTGTGGACTGACAGCGACTTACGACGACCACGTTTGTTTACATTTTCCTCTTATTTTGCAAAGAGGACCAAGAAGCATGGTTGCATTCTTCGTGGTTTTTGAAATTATTTTTGAAACGACCCGAACGAAAATTTGGTCAGCACGAGAGTTGTTTGTGCCAGTTGTTGATTGCGATCGTTTCAACGATTATTAAGTAAGATAAATAATTTTGTTGTCCCTGATTTTACGACCGGCATCGTCGTGGTCGTCGTCAGAGAAATCTACGTCCATATCCACCGCCGGTCGGTCGGGCTCTCAGTCTTTCTGTTGTCGATCCATCTTTGCCCGTCCAGACTGGAGTTCTATCAAATAGTATTTATTTTGAAATCCCTTCTGTCGGTCTTTTGAAATCAAGATTTTTATTTATTTATTTTCGCTCTTGTCTAATGATCTACTTTTTCTTTTGGCCGGGTCGGCCCGATACGTTAATGGCTTGCTTGCACTAGGCAGAGACCTAAGAATCGTATGGATACTGTACGGTCAGGGTCGGATTTTTCTTCGTCCTCCTCACTTAAATAAACTACAAGAAAATGATCTGAATTAGATTTATTTTTGTTGCGGATATTTAAAAAATATTATTGTATTTTAATTTAGTTTATTTCTGAATAAAATTAAAGATACCATCTGGACGAAAGCGAAATAAATAAATTCTCCAGCTGTTTGGTCGTTAAAGTCTGTTGTCAGCTTCCCTATTCTTCACCTATATATGACAGCAGTGTTAAATGATCACCGTGTCCATATTTAATACTTTTTTGACCAAAGGCATTTATTTTCGTCTACGTGCAAAGGTTTTATTTATATTTATAAAAACTTTCGTTGCATATCTTACTTCACTTCTAGTTTAGAGTCTGATATTTTTCAAAAGTTACGTCGTGTTTTTCAGGTATCAAATATTGGCAATAGATGCCGGAGAGGATATAGTCTGTCTAGTGGGAATTCTAATCTAGTCTCTACCTACCTTCATCTAAAGTGCAAATGCATGTGAAGGACAGGGAGGGGAGGGGAGCAGACATGGACGGCCCCCGACTTGGTAATAATCGTAAAGGGGCCTATGAACGTATTTATTTTCCGAAGAGAAGGAGAGGAAGTAGGGTAAGGGTAGGATGTTGTAAAAAAATTAAAGTTTGTGTGGATTGATTTATTTCAGAAAAAAGTTTACTATTTATTTATTTCTCTTTAAATTCTTCTTCTTCTTGCACTCTTTCTGCCTGTCTGTCTGTCCGTCCGTACTCTTCTTCGGTGACAAATGTAACAAGACCGGATTAAATGGGTCGGTAGTCGGTCATATGTGACTTGACTTGACTTATGTTGGCATCCAAGAAGACGTGGTTGTTGGAGTGAGCAGGGAAGAAAGAGGTAGTCAGAGTCAGTCCGAGATATCGAGCCTGTTTAGTTCTTTTCGGGTCAGGATTTTTCGCTGGTGGCTGGACATTTTGACGAAAAAATCTTTTAACTTTCTTATTTTTGTGATCCAATTTTAGAAAAAAACTACGATTGTTTTTTTTATTTCATAGTTAATTGATTGATTTTAGGCCAGGCATGTGGTGGTTGTTTGTTGTGCCTAATGGGTTATTACCTCGATGATAATAAAGATTATTATTAATAATTAATTAGTGTTAGTCGCAACATGAATATATATTGTTATCTAGTTTAGCGTTGTTTTGTAACGTCGTCAAATAGTTAAGTAAACAGAGTATCTCTTTAAAAATCTACCAAAAATCAGGTAATTATCTAATCAAAACTTTCACCGATTAGTGAGCAAAGAATGAACTTTATAACGATGTATTTTTTTTCATAATTGATATATACATAATAATTTTACCGGTCACTAAAAGAAATGTTCACAGTGACATTAAACTACTTTGTCATTACGAAGTTACAACGCTAAACTAGAAGATAATACGGGAATCAAGTTTGCTTTTTTTTTTAACTTTTTGATCAATTGGGATATTTTTGAAGATTTGACCAGGGTTTTTTTTGTGTTTCTTTCAATAAGAATTTTAACTTTATTATAATTATTATTTTTTAAACAATTCTTTATTAAAATGTTACGTTTTGGGGGACGGACTAGTTAACTAACTAAACTCCATCACACTAGACCAGACCCGTCACTAGTCCCACCACCATTCATTCTATGCACGGCGGACGCGCGTAAAAATGTTTTCTGTTTTGTTTTGTTTTTTAACTTTTTTTCTTTGCCACATTTTCCGTTCGTCCCTGAAAATATAAAAACAGACAAGAAGAGAGAGTCTGTCTTCTTGCTACAAAAGTGCGTCCTGTATTGCAAGAAATATCATCGCAATCATCATCATCATCATCATGACGATCATCGTCATCAACAACGCGTTATTAGACATGTCACGTGTCCCGTTGTTCTCTCAGAGATTATTCGACCATTTTCCCCTACCAGATAAATTCAAGCCAAACCTAACCTGCCTGCAAAATAAAAGTCGAGAAACGTTACGTTTAAAAATCCTTATCTTTTATTCGTCTTGTTTACTTATTGCCATGGCATTAAAAAAAAAAAAAGAAAAGAAAAACTATTCAAATCCAGAAAAAAAGAAAGCCAAAGGAACTAAAGACAACTTCTTGTTGCTGCTCTCTCTCTCTCTCTCTTTCTCTGTGTCCCCCTCTTTATCTCTGTATATCTCTCTCTTCGCTGATCTTCTTCCGCGTCATCATTATCATCATCATAATCATCATCACTCACAACCTGAGCAAAAAAGTTTCTGAATTTTTTTCTTTTAAAATGATGACGAATTTTTAATGCTGTTGCTGTTACTACTAAGATTTTGTTATGGTGTAGAAAGAAGTTAAAAGTTTTTTTTTACACGACTGTGCTACCACCAGTGCCACCACTATGCACCAAAAGTGAGTGCAGAGAGCACTGGTGCAGCAGCAGAGTGCACTAAAAGCACTGCCACTGCTTACTGCTATAAGCGGAATTTTTATATTTTAGAGGCGTGAAATCACACAGAAAAATAATAACAGGTTCGATGAAATAAGGCACATACTGATACTGTTGTAGTGTTGTATTTATTTCGTTTCCATCGGATATTATTTGTTCCGGAGATAATGTTTTTGGAATGGGAAGGATTCTAAGGGTTGGTCTTGGTCTTGGTCTTGGGTTTGATTTTGTTGCAAATCGTTGGTATTAGGTGGTGGTTAGGGTTGGTGTTAGGGTTGATTTTAGTATGTTCGTAAGCAATTGAAAAAAATAGTACTAGAATGATTTCAAGCCTAACCTACCATTTTTAGATTTCAACATTTTCATACTTTTCTACAAAATCATTCTTTATGATTAATAATTTTGATATCGACTTTCTTTGACTTATTTCTTTTTCTGTAAATAAAATCTGCGGCATTCTCAGAGTTCGTGGCATTGTTATTTTATTGTTTGTTTTCGTTTTACGGCATATCAACCCTTTTTAGGACATTTAATGCCGAGAACAATCATTTTTTAAATAAATGTTTTTGTTCACACATACTTTTTTTAAAAAACAAAACGTGCACCTGCACCATACCACCATCTTTTAAGCCATAACTGGAAGGAATGTGGGGATTCATACCTTTCCCAAGGGTCCAATTTGAACACAAGCGGAATGGACTTGGTTGGAACTCGTGTTTACGAATCCGAAGTCTGACTGCTGCTGCCTACCCACAAGTGGCTTGACTTTTCCCTCATTGTATTTTTAATTATTTTAACAATTAATGAGTCGAGATTTAGATTTAAACCTTTAGACCTTAAGGGACTGATATCGGCCATGATGACCTATGGCAAAAAAGACACATCATAGAGCTCTATGGTCTTGTCTTCTAATAGAATGGCTCTGAGTCTGAGTCACTAGTTGGTAATTTTGCTAATTCCGGGTCCGGGTTCAAAGGATTAATAATGATTCGGGATTTGAATTCTTTGATAATGCAATAATTTCGGGCATCTTGTTTGATTCGTCGCTCACTCTTAGTGGTGGTGGTGTGTGGTGTGGTGTTGTTGTGGTGCTCGTACGTGCTGTATGTGGTGGGTGGTGGTTGTTGTTGGGTGAGGGTGCTGGTGCTCTCTGGTTGTTGGTTAGTTGGTCGTGCGCGAGGTTACCATAAAATTAGTCATATCGATATTGAAACAGAGACCTTAAACATTAATTGAAATATTTTCAGTTTTATTTATTCTACGATTGGAGTTTATTTTAAAATGCATAGTTTTGTGGTTGTTGTTTTTTATCTGTATCTTTTAAATAAAAATAAATTCTACTCGACGAAAAAGAGTTGCAATTTGCATAGAAATCTTGGGACATGGGGTTTATTTTCATTCATTTATTCCCAATTTGATTTATAGAAAGTGTGAAAGGAATAAAAGACCCCTGGACACCAAAAACATTGTCTGGGGCGGCTGCTGCTGCTGCTGCTGCTGGGCCATTTAGGGAAATAGTTACAAATGACATTAGACATTTATTTATTTACTGACTGAAAAGCCAGCACTCACTGGCTGATAAACTCAACCTAGTTAATTGAATTGGAATTATTGTTGTTCAAAGTCAACAGGTTATTTTAATTTACCAAAATATTGAATTGTAATCAATCAATTCAATTATGCCCCAAGATTAAATTCACACAGGGAAGGAGGAGGAGGACATTTTGATCGAGATTGATTCAATATTTTCTGTAATTTGAATTAATATTTATTGCATAGTCACTCACTGCACATCAGTATCACACTTACACGCACAGTGACAATAATGCACACTGGCAGTGAGTGAGTGCAGTGCACTGCAACTCAACTGAACAACAACAGTAAACACTTTGTTTCAGGTATCACTCAACAACAACAGTTCGGGTTACGGTTTTGTTTTGGTTGTATGTTTACGTTATTCTATTTTCCTTTAGTTTTCTGGTAAATATATAGTTTAGGTGTGAATTTCACTCTAGCACAAAAAAAAGTTTTGCTTTTCTTATGGAATTTCTTAACGGAACTTACGAATCTACGAAAAATCAATCCACAACCTTAAACACCCATCTATTACTCACTAATGATTTGCAACAAATCAAAACTAACACCAACTTCCCTTTGAAAAAACATTTATATCTCGGGAACAAATAATTTCCGAAGTAACACCAGGATGTTTGTTTTTGTAAACGTCTTTAAAGATTTCATAGAAAACGTTGCGTTGCACTGCATGATTTTACGCCTAAATTATAAAAAATCCACTTTTCTTGGGCATCCCACATCGTTTTGGGTGTCTAATTGGCGAAGACGGGACAACTCTTTCTGAATAATGGGATAAATGCACCCTAAAAAGACACACGACGGTACAGAAACGGACGATCAGACAGACCGCACCCACCAACCACCACTCACCAGTGAGTGCACATACAAGCGAGAATAATCTCAGACTGTCAGAGAGAGAGCACTCATTGCATTCATTACAGGCAGCAGCAGCCAGCAAACATTTCAATTTTGTTAAAGGATTCCCTTCTTCGACTCAAGTGGGACGCAGGCTCTGTAGAATAGAAAAAAGAAAGAAAAAAGAAAATATTGAACTTTTAAAGGGAAGAAAAAACGTGGTTGATCTTCTAGCGTAGAGTGAGCGTTGTAAATTCGTGACGTCGTAAAAGTAGTTTAGTTTAGTGTCGTGAACTCAGGTTGCATAAGGACTAAGGGCCAGTATTATATTACATATAATTAACTATTATCATTAATTATCATATATTATAATACTGGCGAAGGCACAAATGGAAAAGGTGTATGAAGGCAAATATTTATTGATTAAGAAAAAAAAAACACCTTTTAAAATTTCATTTTTTTTTTTCATTTAATAAACTGTGAACATTTCATATTGATTATTATTACCTGATTTTTGGTAATTTTTAAAGAGAGACTCACATAATTTTTGCCGATTCGTGGTCATTACACAAAAACACATTTTACATTCAATTTACAACACTAAAGTAAACTAAAACTAATTGAACCTTTGAATCCTAACTTTTTAAAATTACCAAATAGTTATTCAAACTCGCTATAGAGAGAGCAACATACTAGGGTCAAAATATTGGTGTATTTTATTTTGCCTTATGCTCTCAGGGCCGATATATCGGCTCTATAGGGTTCAAAGGGTTTAACGAAACTATAAACCAAAAACGTTAATGTCAACAAAGTAAAAGAACTGGTGGAAAACCTAATAAAATAAGTATCACCCCCTCCCCATGTATTTTTGCCCTGTGTGGGGGTGTGACACAGAGAGAGAGAGAGTGTGTGTGTGTGTGTAGTTCTCTTTTTACTGACTGACTCGGACTCTTCTCTTTTTGGAGTAAGGAGGGGGGCTAAAATCGTTCTTTTAAATCCTTTTTTATGTGCATAGTTTGGATGTTATAACTTGAACTGAAATGACCCGGACCCCTTAGAAGATATGTGTTGTTGAAATGTTCCCAGGGGTCCTGCCCGCTGCTGCTGCTTCTTGCTTGCCTTCCTTCATTAAGGAAAATTAATTACCCTGGCTGGACTAAAAAGTCAGCAACCAACAACGGGTAGGCTAAATTCTAGAAACATTTATCCACACTTTTGTGAAATTTTTAAGTAACCCAGTAAAAATATTAAATGTGTTATTTTAACCGTACTCCTGAAAGTGACTGGTGTGGTTCTCACTCACACTCGGATTTTTTTTAAACGAATGGTTTCTGCTTGCATTTATTGAGTATACGCATTTGTAGAAGATTTTAATTGGTTTAAACCTTTGGACCCTAAAGTGCGTATATCGGCCTTGGCAACATAAGGCAAAATAAGACACACTGGTATTTCAGGCTTAATGTGATCTTCTAAAAGAACGGCTCACTGATTGGATTGACTAGTTTGTAATTTTGCAAAGTGTAAAAATGTATGAGGTATGTTGAATAAGTAATATGAAAATATATATTATCTCTCTTGACATTTTCTCAAGTTTACAAAACTTTGTTCCCTTCAAAGTCCAACTTTTGTTAAGTAACTTTTGAGAAAATTTCAGTATAGTTAATATTTATTTTTATAAGCTTACTGTTATGACTTTGGGGTTTGATTGATCCCTGTTATGGTCATCAAATCTCATCCTCATCTCCAGTTGTTTTGGCTTAATTGGCCATACAAAAAAGACAGAAGGCAGATGTTAGGTTTTCAACTTGTGTATTTAGAATTGGTACAGAAAAGGTAGGGCTCATCCTCAACCTGTTCATTTCCTTCAAAAAATCTGTTAAACCACCGATAGAAACTTGTTTGACTCATCTATTGATCCCATAGACACCTTTTAACATTCCGTATGCATCTTATATAGTTTTCTTAAGTTTAACACAAAATTTAAAGGTATAATGTTGTTCCTTGTTTCTGCGCATCTTGTCACAGATCGGCAAACCTGATCAGACTGGTTTCAAAACAAACACACTGGCGCTCAAGCCTAGAATGAGAGGAAATTTTCAGTAAGACATTTTGTAGACTATATGCATATGCACTTTCACTATAAAATAACAGTTTGATCAAATCATACTTAATGTCTCTCCTAAAATCTTCTCATTACATATTGAACATATCTTGAATTATCATTTTTGGAGGACATTCTGTTTAGAGAACAAAGAGAGAATAATCTCATCTTTTTTGTTCAAAATAGACCATTGGAAAATAGCCTTACTTAAAGAAGCAGTATACAGGGTGGGCCAAAAGTAGGTATAAAGTGATTAAACCTTTTTTTATATGCTTTATAAATATTTTTTGCTTTGCTAGCTGTGAAAAATTTTGCAATTTTGGGAAGTTAAGGGATTAAAAAGATTAATTTACGATTCATGAAATTTAAAAATAAACTTATTAATGGACTTATTTGATTACCTTTCATAACTGTATACCTACTTTTGGCTCACCCTTTACATGCAAGGTTACACTGATTGCTTAATTAGGCCAAGTCTAGAGATTAATATAATGTGAAAGTAAGTGATTAAAATTAAAGGGAAGATGGCCAAGTAGTAGTATTATTTGAACTAATACTATTACTAAAAATGAATAATAAAAACCCTGATGTAAGCACTCGAGTTAAGCTCTTCTTAAAGCTCTATAACCTGGGCTATGCTTAGGGCCCCTGTAGACCCCCTTCCACTTGCATAGGGCCCCACAAGTTCCCTAGTGGGCTTGAAGTTTCTTAGGTTCACAGATCTTTTGTAATGCAAAGAATTATGAAAATAAAATTGACTAGAAAATTATTATCTAATTTATATGTTAAAATATACATCTATCAATCTGTCTGTCTCTCTCTACACATCTATATAAATTATTATATTTACTTGGTGAGCACCCCCTAGTTTGGCACAAGGCCATTTTTTATGTGCTCTTACCCAGGCTTTTTATATTCGGTGTTACCCTTCACCTAGAGGAGCAGCTCTCCTGAGCTAACGAGCCTCATCCGCCCGAGGCTGCTAGAGCTGTTACCGATGCTCAACCGTTGCTGCCCATTATGTGTGTGTGTATGTGTTAGTATATATATGTATATATTTCATATTTGCGTGTGTTTGTATGTGTTTATGTTTATATATATGTATATATTTATATATTTGGGTAGAGACGGTGAAGCATTGGTAAAAGCTTGGGTTCTGGAATCGTATTATTACGCAATTTAGTTTTTGATCAGAGCCCTCAGTATGATGAGGACGAAATCCAAGTTTTATTTTGTGGGTAGCAGGTCTACAAGGTGCTTTTTGCATGTGGGCCACAACCTTGCTAAGCACCACAGTCTATAACAGATGTTTAAAAAAAATGGGGCCTATTTTGTTTAAAGGTGGATGTCCCATTGAAAACCAAAGGTTAGCCTTAAGAAGAGACAAATTTGGTTCTGCTCAGAGCTGTGCTTAGCCACATAGCGATCAGACGCAGAATGGGCCTAGCGAACCCTTTATCCTAGAAAGCAACTGGCGCCCTTTCCAAATACAGGAGGCTTCGATCAAAGAATCTATATGCATACATTTATATAAGTATTGCCCGGCACTGGGGACTTGCCAATATCTTTTGTTCAAAAACTCTCTGTGTTTGAAAATGAATTATTTTTTCTCAATTTTCAAAAAAATTTCTCCGTTATTTATTTACTTGTTTATTTTTAATTCAAAAATGATTCTTCGTATCTTGTCAGTGTTTAAAAAAAGAATTTTTTAAGCAAGAATCATCACTTCTAAAATGCCATAATGATTTATACAGTCAAGTTGCATTGGAGACAACAGTTCCTGTCAGATCACTGAAGTTAAGCAATGTTGAGCCTAGCCAGTACTTAGATGGATGACTTTTTAAAAATAGCAGCTTTCACAGGTCAATTCCATATTTTGTTCTTGAAATATAGCGCCTACTTAATTTAGTCACGCGTATGCGCATAAATTCAAAACCAGATGTAGAACCCATTCAAATGTGATTAGAGTTTTAATAGTGTAATAGTGTGTTAGATATATGTATGTATGTATAT
>JAUZSX010000052.1:1530163-1540874 GCA_034780655.1 Idiosepius hallami
TTCTCTACCTGCGAGCTATATATATATATATATATATATATATATATATATATATATATATACACACACACACACACACATACATACATACATGCATACATACATACACACACACATTATTCAGACATGTTTTATTAAAAATAATTAAAATTTTTCTTTTTAATATTTTAATTCAATTTTTTTATCTATCTTGGTTGGTGCTGCTCACCAAGTAAATATAATATCTCTTAGGAAGCCCTGTTTATTTCAACACAGAAGGACTTTCTTAAATCTTTAATTGCTTGGGGATTTATCTTAGTTCTTTAATTGTGCTATTTATTTTCATCTACTTTTTTTTTTTTTATTCCCCTTCCTCGTATAATTAAACTTTACAAGTCAACCTTTTTACATCAACCTTTTTATTTTAACATCAACCTTTTTATTTTAAATTTCTTAATGAAATAATTTATAGACCATTTAATTAATTTTCTCTGATGTTTATGTCCCCTGGCTTGCCTTTTCTTTCCATCATTAAAGAGCTTTTAGATATTCCAACGATTTATCTCCTGTCAAAAAGACCTTAGAGATTAATCTAGATATAAAATGTTCCTAATTATTAAAACTATATACAAATGTTAAACCTCTAGATATTTTGTATATATCTGTGTGTGTGTGTGTGTGTGCATGTGATATATGGTGACTGACACTTCATTACAGAAGACAGCCAACGCAAAAAAAGCTATACATGAACAAGCCACATGCGTTTTCAGAGCTGCCCTTCTTAAGTTGTCTGTACATGTAAATTATGTGTTGTGTTTTATATATATATATATATGTATATATATATATATATATGTAGAATAAGATTGTCTATATTTATAGTTAAAGAGTTCCATATTAGTGATAGAGCATGGAAAGATAAGTATGGACACCTCTAGACATTTGTGTGTGTACATATACATATACATATATATATATATATATATATATATATATATATATATATAATTTGTAGAGTAAGATTGCCTATATTTATAGTAAGACAGCTCCATATCAGTGATAGAACATATATAGCAGATAAGCGTAGACACTGAGTCACCAAAGGCTGTTGACTCAGTGTCTATGCTTATCTACTATACATATATATATATATATATATATATATATATATTTATATAATATATTAATTATCACTTTTCTTTATTAAGATTACATTTCAACAACAAAATAATTTTCCTTTTCTTTTTTAAATTTGGTCAATAACAAATCACACACTTTTTTTCCATTCATTTTCTTTATAAACAATCGTGGGTCATTGTCATCCTCGTTATTAAATTGTTTTTTTTTTGTCTTATTCCAAGTAAATAAAAAATAAAAAATATAAGACCAAAAAAAAGAAAAAACTTAAGAAGAAAGGGATTTGGTCCATGCGTTGATTTTTAAACTTGTCACCTACAACGAGGCACTGGAGGGGCGGAGAGGAAGGGAGATTAGGGATTAATGACAACAAAATTTCTCGGACATTCAAAAAAAAAGAAAGAAACACCTTTCAAATACTCATAGTTTAATTAGAGATAAAAAATGTCGATTTGCTTTGTATTTTTATTTTTTTGGGAAGGGGGCCATAGAGGGTGTTTTGTTTTGTACTGTTTTCTTTTTTCTTTTCTTTTATCTTATTTTCATTAGACCTCATCTTTCAATAAATCTTTTTTTAAATCACATTTAGAAGAACACTTTATACAAAACGTATACATATTATATATATATATATATATATATATATATACACACACATACATTCACTCATGTATATAAATATATGTTTATATATATACACACACACACATATATAGACACACGTGTGTGTGTGTATAAATATATATATATATATTTATATATATGCACACACATACATACACACACGTGTGTGTGTATATATCAGTGGACGTGGCAGAAAAACAAGAACGAAGGCCGAGGGAAAACTAGACATAGAAGAGAAAAAGAGGGGGTCTTTGGGCACACGGATGGGAGGGCAGACAAGAAAATGGCCAGCCAGGACAAAAAAAAAATAGATAAAAAAAAAAGGTCTAGAATAATACACATTAATACACATTAAGATTAATCAAAACTAATGAGTTCTGCTTCGTTTTGTGCTGGCATGATTTGGTGTGGTTGCTGCGCATGAGATTGCATCAGACTACCTGGAGGAGGAGCTTGAAATTGTGGAGTAGGACCTGTAGTAAGATAGGGTTGTTGTTGTTGTTGTTGTGGCTGCTGCTGCTGCTGAGCACCAGTGTACATAGCTTGTGAACCTGGTCCTTGTGGAAGGGCACTTGCCAAACCTAAATTACAATGGAGAGAGAAAAAAAATATATATAATTAAATAAATTTTTTTTTTTTTTTTCTTTAAATAATGGAAAAAATAAATATGTTGGACACTTTCAAAACTACAGAATAATTGGTGGCAAAATAAATAAATAAATAAAACCTGTACAATTTTACAATTATTGTACTAATTATTAATATCTATACAGGTGGCCCTTGGGTTATGACACACTCAACTTACACGGTTTTGACTTTATGACATTTTAGTTTTTGTCACTTTTTAAGAAAAAACAGCCATTCTTTGAAAAAAAAAAAAGGCCAATTTTTCTTTAAAATTTTTTGTTTTTTAAACATTTTGATCTTTGCTCCAGCATCTTATTTTTTATTTTAATTTATTTTATGGAATTAATATTAAGTAAATTAATAAGTGGAATCAGATATTTATTTAGCAATTTATGAAATATTACAGGGTTAATTCAGAGTTACGTGGAAATTTTGGATATACCACCAATGTAGCAATGAAACTCGTTTGTAACCCGAGGGTACCCTGTACTAATTAAGACAGTTGTAATTTTCACAAGGTCTTTCAAATGCTTGGCTATAGTCCTATCACTTATTAAGGGCCCAAGACTTCCATCAATCTGATGAAAAAACACGAGATAAATAGGATTTTCATAATTATCAAGAAACAGAGTTATTCCCCTTAGGTTATTAATTTTGTTTTAATAACCTTTTCATCAGGAAAGTAACTGATAATATATTAATCCCACGATAATTAGGTTTTATGGTAACAAGATTTTTATTTGTTTAACAACTTTTCGACCAAATTAAGCTTTATTTTTTTAAAATAAAAATAACAACAACAGTCCAATCAATACTCTTGGTTTCTGTGCCATTGTCTTTGGTAAAAAGGCTGAACCTCGGTAAAATGAAATCAGTTGTAGTGGTAATTTATCCAAAATAACAGCAGTATTGAAACTCAATAGCACTTAATAGCAGAAGTCAGCAACAATGATTGTATTAGTAGCAATAGTGGTGATGGCAGGAGGAAATTAAGTTGTCACATCTATTCACGACTTGATAAAGTGAGAAAATCTATTGAGCCAAGGTTTTTAAATAGGGGAGTTATCTTCATTCTGATCTGTGATTCATCAACTGTTTACACCTAGTGGTGCATTGGGCAGTAAATTTGTATTTGCTGTTTCTATGGCATACTGTTTTTAAGAGAATGACTCGCTAGCCCTATGCTCAACCCCCAAACTGGAGGACCTTTTTAGGGCTTTTTGAAATCAGTGTTACCCTTTAGCTGGACAAGCTACTCTCCAGAGTTAACGAGCCTCATCGGCCCGAGGCAGCTAAGGGTAGGTGCAATGGTTTTGACTGGGATTTGAACTCTCATAATATGATTCCATAGTTCAAGCTTTTACCAATACTCCACCTTGCCACCTGTGATTAGTCAGGTTGAATTTACCCTCTGTATTTAATTGAATGGTCCAATCTCCGCGCTTATACCTACCAGTATCATCTAAGTGTAGGGCAACACTGAATGCAAAATGCCCAGATATAAAGAGCACGTAAAAATTGCCTTGTGCCAAACTTAGTTTGTTGCTCGATCAAGTAAATATAATACCCACCAGTATCATTAGACTTAAGGTTAACATACCACCACTACCATGCTAAAACTCTCTTCTTCTATGGAAACTGCATTCTGATAATCAAGAGCTAGAAAACTGTCATTGCCTGATGTCATCTCCAGGAATGTAGGTATCAGAGGTGAGGACTTAGAGAAGGCAATGCTTAATAGGGAAGTTTGGCCTGGGTTAGTGAGGTCTATAACGGCAACTATGTGGCCAACTGATGATGATGATAATGATTATTATACCAAAAATAACGCAACAAATACTTATAAAATTTATCACAGTTGAACTGAAGGATTTCGAAAAAATAATATATTTAGGTAGTTATGAAAAGATATGAATATTTTTAATACTTACTTTGCATACTTATTGATGAATATTCAGAGCTTGGAATTGAATAGTTATGGCCAGCTGAGGATATTTGGGGTGCAGTTGAAGGCTGACTGGATGCAGGATTGTAAGGCTGATAAGAGTTTGGGGGTGCCTGCTGTATGACATCTGTCGAAAGAGGCTGTGGGTAGGCTGCAGAAGGTGGCATAGATTGTGGTTGAGTAGGTGCTACAGGGTTGGGGTAATGTCCACTGCCTGGTTGATTATATGCAGCAGGGTTGGGTATTGGCTGCTGTTGCTGTTGCCCGGGAGCTTGTTGTAAGTACATTGGATTTGGTCCCCCACCACCCCCAGGCATTGATTGGGGTGCTCCCATATTGGGGGGTCCTCCCTGGCCAGGCATCATGCCAACTCCTACATAACCTTGCTGGTGCATTTGGTGAACTGGAGAATTCTCCAAAGAGCTGCCAGGGCTGAAGTTTTGAGCAGTATAGGGATTCTACAAACAAATAGAAATAAATGAAAAATCGAAAATCATAAGCCCTTTCGGAAAGTGTCATTGTTAAATGATATACTAGGCAACTAGGTGGACCATTGGTAAAAGCTCGGACTATAGAATTGTATTACACTTGTTCAAATCTGAGTCAAAAACCATTCTATCTATCTTTAGCTGTCTCAGGCAGATGGGGCTCCTTAACTCTGGAGAGTAGCTCATCTAGGTGAAAAGCAACACTGATTACAGAAGCCTAAAAAAGATCCTTCAGGTTGGGGGTTGAGCATAGGGCTAGCAACTCTTTCTCATAAAAACAAGTATGCTATGGAAACAGCAAAAAAATAAATAAATAAAATAAAAATTTGCTGCCCGATGTACCAGTGGGTGTTATGGTTGATGAAAAAAATGATATACCACATGTCATTTAAATTTCAGAATAAATTTTTCTATTCCAATACCATTATTTCATTGAGGCTTGTTGAACAGTCATTGGACTGATTTAGCATTCACAAGAGTATTAATCTAAATGTAAAAATAATGTGAATTTTTTGTATTCATGAGTCTAGCTAGAATTTCTCATGTTTGCTTTTTTTTACAGCATATTAACCTTTTTAGGTAATATGATGCTGAGAATAATCAATTTTGATAAACCTTAGTATTTATTGTTTTATGTTTAATCTTTTTAGGTCATTTTAATGCCCAAAACAATTACTTTTGATAAACGTTATTTTTTATACACAGTTTTTTTAATAACACAAGTTGTACTATTTAATCCATAGCTGGAAAGACAGGAATTCATACCTTTCCCAAGGGTATAAGTCGACAAGTCAACATAGACGGAACAACTTGTTTTCGAACCTGCGTATTACAGTTCCGAAATCCAATTGTCTATCCACTGGGCCACATTGACTGCCATGAATGCATAACCGTGTTGTGGGCCAATTTATTTCTAGTCATTAAAGCAAATTTCTATTTTTTATTTCATAAAGTAATATTTTTAATTTCTAATTAAAGAAAACAAAATAAAGATAACTGAAAAGCAAAAAAATTCAATTAATTTCTTTTTTTATTTTCACTTTAGGTTAGAATACCTATTCCCTACTTAGATGATATGTCCTTTTTTTTTTTTCAGAAAACAGTGGGCTATCTACCCCAATAGCAAGAAAAAAGATGGCCTTTCTAACCCAACCAAAATTTTGATATTTTTTTTAGGGTATGTTTTTATCCCACTTCCCCAACACATGAAAATTGCATATCTAACTCGCTAATCACTGGGGATATTTTAAGTAGGGTCAGTCCCAATATGGTATTTTGGGGATAGGTTGTATAATCAATGAAGGACACCTCTTGTATAAGATGCAAATGAGTCACCAATGTGTCTAGTTAAGGTTATAAAAACAAATAGCAAGGACCAGCCCAATGTTTCTTCACTGTTTTGTGCCTGATGCCTGTATTTGTAATAAATAAAACCAAATTCAAATGAATTGAAATAATAGCAATAAACAAAAAAATACCTGTCCATAACCGTAAGCCTGCATTTGTCTGATTTGTGTCAAGTGTTTCTGTTGCTCCAATCGAATTTGATATTCCCTTTCTTGTTCATGCAAACGTTGGAATGCAAGTTGACGCTGCATTTCTAAGTATTCCTAAAAAGAAAAATTTAAAAAAATTATCAAAATTTGAATTTCTCAGTTTCAATTAGATCGGTTACCGATCTTATTTTTATTCGAATTGAATGGAGGGCTCAATTAAATGTTATTATGTTATAAAGATAACAAACCCATTATTATTTTATAGACCCATACACTGTGTGTTTAACTGCTTATAGATAGCAGCTCCTCAGTGGGTTAGTTTTTTTCATACCAGTATAAAATAAACTAACCCACTGAGGAGCTGCTATAAGCAGTGATACACAGCGTATGGGTCTATAAAATAATAATGGGTTTATTATCTTTATAACATATTATATTATATATATATCATATACAGGGTGATTCAAAAATAACTCATTCTAAAATAACTATAATATATTTTCATAGTGTAATTTTTCCAATTAATGGGAGAAGAAAGTATATTGCAAGGACTTATATTTGAAATTCAATATGGGCACCATTATTCGACACCTCTTCTCAAGTCTACGATGAACTGCATCACCTGATTTTACAACAAACTCTTGCGGGATGGAATTCATAACTTCACTTATTCTCTCTCCAAGTTCTTCCAAATTTCTTGATTTGGTTGAGTAGACTTATTCTTTTAACCAACCTCATTAGGTAGCACATACACACAAAAATTAAGAAAGATATTACAGTATTTTACTAAATTAGAAGTATGTCAAAATAAAGAATTACTTTTGGCTCAGTCTGTCCTTGATTTAACCAAATGCAGTTTTCATTTCCATTTTTTTTTTTTTTGCTGTTGAGCAAATCATTTTGTGATCCAAAGTGTATGGATATTTTCCAAATCTAAACTACTTATACAATCTATATCCTGACATAAAATGTCTTGTTTGACAGCAAGAAAAAATATCAAAAATATTAGCAAAAAAGAAAATTGCATTTTTTTAAAATCCAGTACTTTTAAATAATCAACTGCTGTTAAGTGCATTCTTTTTGTTTTTTTTCTTTTAGAAATAAATTTTTTTTAACATAAAGCTAAATTATTATAATACTATTAAAAGCTAATTAATAAATATTAAAAAACAGAAGAGAGTTTTTTTAAGTGGATAAGTTAATTGAAGTTTACATAAAACATAGTGAATGATAGCGCCAGATTCTACTACAACATAAAATAACTGACTATCTCAAAATGATGTTTTAAGTAATAAAAAAAGAAAGTTTTGTGCATGAATTGAAACATACATGTTTCTTTTGTCTCATAATTTCGAGTTTTTGTGACATTTGAATTTGTCGAATCCGTTCTTGTTCTTCTTGTTCTCTTCTTCGTTTCTCTCGGTGATCGTCCCTTAATGCATCAAGCGCTTCACGAGCATCTCGTAATTGAGCAAGTTTGTCTTGTAGAGATTCATAATGGCCTTTAGGAAAGAAATAGAAAAGAACATTCAGTAATGACAGTTTTTCTTAAAACCATTTTAATCATAGAAACTCATAGCATATAGATTGCATGTATCAATCACAGCAGAAAGAATAAGAATAAAATTGTTGCTTTCAAACAGAAATTCAAGAAAGATTGACTAATTAACTGTATTTTAGCAGACAATGTAGTGTCCATAGATGGGAAATTCACTGGCCACATGACAACTGGCCTAGTGGACTATTGTTAGTCATGCCATAGTTCAATCTCTATAACATTGCTAGTCCCAACAGACGCTTGCGCAAAACAATAGTGTCGAAACAGAAGACATGATAAATGACCTTGATTAACACATACAGGCTGAAGAGTTACAAGTCTTAACATTTTCGATCAAAGATTTCACAAAGATATTCAGTATTTAGGAATCAAATTCTAGTTTATTTATCAGTTATATTCTTTTTTCTTTGGGAAAGTCCATTTGGCCTAGTGGGTAAGAAGTCAGACTTTGGAATTGTGGAGAAGTCCACAGGGCCTAGTGGATAGGCAGTCAGAATTTGGAATTGTGGAAAAGTCCACTTGGCCTAGTGGGTAGGCAGTTGACATTAGAATCGTAGTACACAAGTTCAAATACTGGTGGTTCTATTTGCGTTCATAATTCAACCAATACCTTTGGGATAGGTATGAATCCCAACTTTCCCACTAGCTATAGGTTAAATAGAGAACGTTGTGTTATTAAAAAAACTCTGTGTGTGTGTGTGTGTGTGTGTGTGTGTCTCGGCATTAAATGACCTAAAAAAGGTAAATATGCGCTAAAATGCCAAAAGAAAAAAGAATTTTTCCTTCATTTACAAACCAGGTATGAATAACGAAATTCAACCAAAATATTAAAAAACTCATCAATAAATGAGAAATCAGAAAGCTACTTTCCTATGTATTTACCCAGTGCCATGCTTAGCCACTTAGCAGCCCTGATGCAGAATGCACCTTGCAGCTCCTTTACTCTAAGAAGAAAGTTGCCCTGCCTCTCAACATACTGGAGCCTTCAACTATTTATATACATACATATACAAATATTTGTTTAAAAAGAGAAGACATATTTGAATATTTTAAATACCTGTATATATATTTCGCCTATTAAGGCATGATTTTATTCGAAAACGAAATAAATAGAACAAAAATCATGAATGAAAAAATATCGTTAAAACCAATTTCATCAGTCTCCTTGACAACTTTATTTTCAAAATATAAACATTTCATTTTTTCATTTTTTCATTTTTAAAAATGTTGCTTTTTCCTTTTGTTTAAAATAGATTAATTAATCATCCTGTTGATAATGCCTTAATAGGCTAAATATATATACAGATATTTAAAATATTCAAATATGTCTTCTTCTTCTTTTTAACAATTATTATAAAAAAGATTTATTTTTTTCAAACGTATATATATACTCATATATATACAAATACAAATATGTATGTATATATGGTCTTGAATCAAAGGCTCCAGTATTTTGCCGGGGAGCAGCAACTTATCTTTTTATTGGAAAGGTGGTTGCAAGACATATTCAGTGACAGGGCCGCAAAGTGGCTAAGCACGGCACTGTGTATCATTATCTGAATAAAGACGTGTCGTGTGTTCCGTGCGTGATAACACTTGAATCGATTATGTCAGAAACTCAAATTTCATCGAACTTTGGTTTAAGATTAATGAGTTGCTCACTCTTCGGAGAGGAGATTTAGATTTAAGGGTGTTTCAGTGTCAATGAGTTGCATAAATTATACAACACACGAAGAGGAATAATTCGAAATGCTTTATTTTAAAAAGAACAACGAAAAAAACAACTCAAGTCTTATGGGGTGTCTGTTCTACAGTTGAACCATTCTACACGTCACTGTAACCAGTGTCGAGCTTTGGTTGGTGCTCAACAATATAATATCATATTTATTTTGTAGAGAACCAAAAGTTAGGCACAAGGCTATTTTAAGTGCTCTATGTAACTGAGATTTTTCATTCAGTGTTACCCTTCACCTAGATGAGTTGTTCTCACGAGTTAACGAGCCCCAAAGTGAATGTAATGGTTTTGACTGGAATTTGAACTCGCGTAATACGATTTCACCAATATAATATATATCGTAAGAAAGAGAGATAGACAGAAAGAGAGATGGATTGATAGGTGTATATTTCCAGTGTGATAAGGATTTTCTAGTTAATTAAATTAATTAATTTGGTAATTTCTTGAATAACTAGAGATCTGTGAAGCCAATGAGCCTTGCAGCCCCTAGAGAGCTTGCGCCCCCTCCCACAATTGTGGGGTCTGCGGAACCCAAAAAACGGCCCTGATAAAAAACATATCAGAAAAACACGAAAAAAGTTTCTTTTTTTAAAATTAAAACGAAGCTCATTTAAATACGGACCTCCATTCCAAGATAATTGCGTGTCATGTTGAGGTTCGCCGAAAGCTTTGATCTGTTTATGACATTCGAAACAAGATGATATCACGTTCAGGTCTCTTCATATTTTTATTGACAGAGCAAAGCTAAAAATGCTTTCTCCATTTCCGGTAGCATTAAAAATAAAACTCTATCGATCCCAATGACATCTAAGCCCTGCCTTAAGGGACGCTGATGCCAACATAGAACAACCTGCTATTTACAAATGTAAACGGTCATAAGATATGAATCGCAACAGAGATATGTATGATCGATAAATATTATACTTCTGCAATTATCAAGATATATTTGAATATCTTTTATGAATTCTTCCTAAAAAAACTATAGAGAATTTTTATTTATTTTAAAATCTGTTTTTGTATAGATGAAGAATAATGATAATAAGTAGGGATGTGACAATATTCTTTTTAAAATATGCTTTATATTCTCTTAATATGCTGGAAATATTCTTCAAGAATATGCTT
>JAUZSX010000052.1:1561007-1571423 GCA_034780655.1 Idiosepius hallami
GCTAAAGTGAAAGTAATGGTTTTGACTGGGATTTGAACTCGCGTAACATGATCTCACAGCCCGAGCTTCTACCAATCTTTGAGATAAAGTATGATCAATTGTATAAGTATTTTTTAAACTATTATCCTCATCTTTATTTGTTGTACTATGTTTATAATACCTGAAAGGTCAATTCAACCAAAATGTAGTACAACAAATAAAAATAAAGATGAGGACAATAGTCCAAAAAATACTTATACAGCTTTTGTTTATTTGGGAAACTATTAAAATTCCACAATGAAAAATTCAAAATTCAATTTAAATTTTCCATCTGGTTTTAAGTTTCAAATTTTAGTCCATTTCTTTGTTACACAAAACAATAAGAATTTTAACTTTGAATTTTATAATTCTAAAGTCTGAGCACTTATCAAGTTTTCCAAGACTTCTTCAAAGTTGGAACAGAATTGTTTTTATAACAAGCAAGAATTGAGGGTGCATAAATTGAGTTAAATCTTAATTTTTTGTCAGTATTTACTTACTTTTATGCTTACATCTTCCTCTCCTTTCGTAATCATTACTTCTAATTTAGGCAAATCAATGTCTTCATTATGAAATTCAACAACAGCACGCATTGCATTCTGGAAAAAGAAAATGCAAATAAATCTTAAAATTCAAATAAAAGAGTTAAAAAAATATACTGTGAAAAAATAAAATAATAAAAAACAATATTTTTTAGTAACTAACTTTATGGTGATTTTATGCTGCAACAATTTACTAAACAGTTTTGTGATTTTGAAAATCAATATCGGGGGAAGCCACTTTAGAGAGTGGTTCGGTGACCGAACTTTGAATTTGTAGTGTGTCCAAATCTGTTATATTCAACTATGCCCTTGAAAGGTATGTATCTTTACATTCCTTCCAGCTATAAGTAGTGCACATTTTGTTTTTCAAAAAAATATGTGTGGACAAAAAGAAAGTTCCTCAAAAATGATTGTTCTCGGCATTAAATAACCTACAGAGGTTGATATGCTGTAAAACTAAAACAAATAACTCAATTTGTTTACAGTAATCTAGAATGATCTACCTTAAGATAGTTCCCTCTTTCTTGTCAAATGAGGTATCAGCTATTCCAGGTAACAGCAGAAAGCATCCTCAGCACAAAATATTGAGTGGTAAGAAAAGGAATTTATACCATTTTTAGGTGTATTTACAAAAATATATTTTTTGTAACGCTTTTTTATTTCAGATCAAGTGGTCCAAATTTTAAAATATCATAAAAGTTAAAATGCCTTTTGTATTATAGAGAAATGAAAATAAAATTAATCCAAATAGTAACAAATCCAATAAATACTTTATTTCATTACAGAATCTAAACGAAATTTTAGTCTATAAAAAGTTTTCTATATCATTTTACATTTATTTGAAAATGTTACAGAAAATATTGAAATCAGTTAAATAAAAGACAATTATTTTCTTTACCTTGAAAAGTTCAAAAAGTATGTGGTACAAATGTGAAGGAACGTAAACCATCCGAATTTGTTCACTTTTTTCTTCAGCTGAAAGAATAAAAATACAAGATAACAAATAATCTACTTAAAAAAATTTCAGTGAAAGATTTTAAGTTTATAAAAAAAAATTTTAATTAAGGAAGATAAAACTTTTTTTATTTTTCTAAAAAACATCAACTAAATCAAACTAATTCATTTAGGGAGAAATAACACTATGCACATAAATTAATATATTTTAGTTTTTCCAGGGTTTATTTTTATTATCATCATCATCATCACCAGCACCACCATCACTAGTGCTGCTCCTGCTAAATTATTCATTGGATATGTCCTCATTTAGATTTATTTCTTTTCTCTATAATAATTCAATATTTTTCATGCTAATCTTTTTTTAAAAAAAGACAACTTGAATCAAAAAGAAAGATTTGAATGAATAATCTAATAACTAAAACTTATCATTATAATTCAAACCATTTAAAAATCAATAGAAACTTGAATCAAATAGGGCTTTTTAGTGTATTCATTTTTTGCAGACTGTTGTCCTCATCTCTATAGTTGATGTTCGAGGTGAGCGTTGTGTAAAGGAAGTGGTTTCCATCCTACTGAAGTAGGCCAGAGGATTAGATGCCAAAACGTGATGAGACAACAACTATGCAGGGCAGTAATTACTGAGGATACAGTTCCAACACTCAAGATTCTTATCTTGTCACAGTTAATACAAATGAATGATGTTTTTACCTGTAGCATTGAGACTTGTGATCTCCACTTCAGGGGCTGTAAGGTAATACTGATCACACAAAAACTTAGCGTTTTCATAGGAATCTACAAAAAAAAATAAATCAAGATTTCATTCGTAAATTTAGAACATATAAGTTTCAGTGCCTTACCCGATGCAACTTTATGAATTACAATAAAGTTTATTAATTCTTACTAGCAGAACCCGTGGAAGTTCCATGGTAGTTGAAACCTTAATCTTTATATCAGCAAGAACCTTCTGATCACATAAGCAAACAATCAAAAAGAGGTTGTCTTTTAATAGATAAAATTAGTGAAATATTAATTCTGATCAGACCATGAATTAAAAAAAAAACATGAAGAAGAGCTGAAGATATTACAAGCAATATAACTAACTTAAAATGTGTTAAATATAAATTTTTTGTCACATTTTCAAGGATTAAAAACGATTGTTGAGGATTTTTGAATGGAGAAAATATTTAAAAAAATTTGAATCTATAAAAATCTGATATTAATTAAATTTTACAATGAAGATGATTCTTATTTGTGACATTGGATAGGTAGATTTTAGGCAAGCAAATAAATATATAGTTAATAAATAAATAATCAATAATAATTCTTATTATATCATTAAGTCTTTTATTCCTATACATAGAAGTTTATTGATTTTTAAATTTGGGAAATCCAAATCAAAAAAAAATCCCTACAATTTTTCTTGTTAACTTTTGTTTTAATGCATGAACTGAAAAATCATAATTCTAAAAAAATAAAATATTTCTAAAAGTAATCAAAAAAAAAAAAAAAAAAGAGAAAGCTTGGATAATAGAGGATTCATTTGTTTTTTTAAGAAATTTACAAGAATGGAGAAACGAAAGAGTTACTTACCCTTGACAACGTCTATAACAACACAGTTTGGATCTATGCAACCAATATGGCGGGTGTTTTGAGTGTGTTGAGAACCAAACAATAAAGCTGGAAAAAAATCAAGAACTGAAGGTAATGTCACTTCTTTTTTGTTAACTAGGAGTATATAAGCCAGAAATTTAATTTCAGAATTAATTTTAAATTAAGTACCAATAGAAAAAAAAATCAAAGTTTAATAATGTACTTATAGTAGTACTATAGTAAATTTCTATTTATTTATACCTTGTTCAAAATATGTGATTAATTAATTAAAATCTTCCAGGTAAACAAAGAAAGGCAGTTATCTCTTAATCCTGTGACATTGTGTTTATTTAAAAGCCGAACCTTGGTAAAATAAATTCAATTGTAGTGGTAATTTATCTAAAATGACAGCAGTAGTAAATTCAATAACTCATAGTACTTAGTAGCAGTAGCAGTAGCAGCAACAGTGATCATATCAATTGTAGTAGTGGGTGTGGTTAAAGTAAATTCAGCAATAGTAGTCAGGTCTCTAGTCTGTAATTGTAGTGAAGAGAAAATCTGTTGGATCTAACCTCCTCAAACAGAAAAATCATCTCCTTCCTGCCCTGTGGTTGCTTAGATTAAATTTACTGGCTGTATTTAATAGACCAGTCCAA
This sequence comes from Idiosepius hallami, assembly GCA_034780655.1. Lineage (NCBI taxonomy): Eukaryota > Metazoa > Mollusca > Cephalopoda > Idiosepiidae > Idiosepius > Idiosepius hallami. The sequence goes on from JAUZSX010000052.1 coordinate 1,564,771, forward strand.
TCTCGATGCTTATACCCAACAGTGGTCATTGGTCATTAGACCAAAAAATAACACCCCATAGCTCTATAGCAAATTCCAAATATTATATCCAAGTTGGAAAGATTCTGTCAATTATGGAATTGAAATTATTTTTCCATCAAAGTAAACAACTCAAACTGTAGAAACATTTCTAAAGATTAAATCATTGAGATTTTATTAGATAAACTAAAAGAGCAATTGTTTGGGGAATGGTTTTAATTTATAGTAAAAAAAAACTATTTCCATTGCACAAATTACAAATTGTGTGAACAACAATATAGTCATACATTTTTATACAAAAATATAAGAATAATTACTATTAATCAAGAAGGATGAAAAATGTTTTTCTAGTTTCATTTACATGAATCTTTTATTTGAAATTATATTATTATTATCATTATTATAATAATTATTATTATATAGGAAGGCAATATCAAACATATGCAAATTTTAGAAGTCTGAATCATTTTTTTTTAAATGACTATTGTCGTTTCTTTCTTTTTAAAATTAAAATAGTGATTTTTTTTTCTAAAGAGCTGCAGGATGTAGGGTCTCATTCAAACATGACTATCTGATTCTTATAAGTATATAGTAATAAATCAAAAGGTTTCATAAGCTTACTGTGTTGGTTTATCAACATCCTGATACTAATTCTGCTCATGTAGAATCGATCCAGAAAATACTGAATACGTGTTTCTGTGTTACTGTCAATGCCATGAGATTCTTTCAGCTCCATCACCCCCTGAAAAATAAGGAATCTCAGATGAAGATATGAAATTTTTTTAAAATGAGGGATAAGGGATGGGGGCCACGGATGGAGATGGGGGGATTAGAGTAGGACAAAGGTACAGGGAGCGGAAGACTAGAGAACAATTAAGTACAAAAACATTGCACAAAAAAAAATAACTAAATCAAGATTAAGTACAAAGACTGGAAACATTTCATCACAGATTTTTTTTTTTAAATCCCCACCCCCTCAAGATATATTTAAAACAGAATTAGGGTTTTTATTTTGTTAAAACTTTTATTTTCTTTTTAATAATAGTAATAGGTAATACTTGGAGCATTTTGTTTTATATAGGCAAAAATAATAAGTACAAAAATATTTCATATACCCAAATACATAATAACATGATCATATGCAAACATACACACATATGGAGAGTTAATATCACTCAAAAGTACTTTCAACATTTTTTTTGAGGGGAGGGGAAATGTTTCTTTCTTTTTTTTTTTTATCAATAATCAAAAATTAAATTTTCACAAAAAAAATTCCAAAGAACCAATGTAAAAGAAAAAAAAAGAGAAATTTTTTAAAAAAATATTCATGAGTTTTTAAATTAAAAAAAAAATTTTGCAAGTAACAAAAGGAACCAATGTAAGACTAGTGTTAATGAAATAATTAGTTTTAAAAAAAGTGGTTACATGCAAATAAAAGATTATTAGAACTATTTCTTAGCTTAGTAAAGAAAGAAGCTGATGAAGAAGAAATATACAAAGTTTTCATCATTATTTAGAAAGGAATAAGATTTAAATTATTAACTGAATTTATTCCTTCCCCCTTTTTACACTATCTTTGTCTTGCTTGTTTATATACTTAGTATTTACAACCCAATAGTTTCTAATCAGGGGGGGTGGGAGCTAAAAGGGTACGTGCTGCAGAAATTCATAAAAGCCTAACACAATATGTACTATTTAAACCCATAGCTGGAGAAAACATGAGGTTTCATGTCTTTCCCAAGGGTATCAGTCCAATTAAGAATGTAAAAGGAATGATCAGGATTCAAACTTGCGTAACACAATCCCGAAGTCCGACTGCCTACCAACTGTCCCAATTGGATTTCCCACAGGTTATTTCATGCCAAAATTAAGCTGTTTTATACATACTTAAAAAAAAATGACTTTCATCAAAACATTTGATGTAAAACTGCAACATTTGTGCAAAGTTTAACTTTGGGTGAAAACATAGCTTTAAGCAAATAAAAACGCTATCCTGAATATTTCAATCTGAAGTATCATCAGTCAGTCCTTTGCGGCAGTGTAGTCAGTCGACATAGTTTAAAGTCCCACACACATGGTAAAACTTGTATAGCAAGCAAGGAAATAATGAAAACAATGATAGGTTAAAATTCTAATTAGTTCTTTCAATTTATTCATTTTAGAAATTAATTCTATTTTATGTATTGTTAAAGTAATTGTATCTTTTTGAATGAACTGCTATTAACTGTCACCAGTGACAAGAAAACTAAAGAGAACAGAATATGAGAATAAAAAGAAGTCAAACTAACTCACTCTTTACAGAGATTGTTACAAAACTAAACATAACTGATTGACAGATTTATTGTATTGCAGTAGCAATTCGTCATAGCTTACAATGAATAAGTCCACTTGGGACAGCAGGTAGGCAGTCAGACTTCAGAAGTGAGTTTGAATCACAGTTATGTTCATAATTGGACTAATACTGTTTCTTACAGCTAAGGATTAAATAGTGCATATTGTGTTTTTCACAAAACTATGTGTGGATAAAAGAACCATTATCAAAAATATCTGTTATCAGCATTAAATGATCTAAAAAGGTTGATATTTTGTAAGACAATTATTATTATTATTATTATTATTATTAAGATCCCAAAGTCTGACTGCATCTCCACTGTCCCAAGTTGACTTCCTGAAAATTTTGAGATAAAAAAATTATTTTTTAATAATAATAATAATCCTAGCATTTTTCCAAATTAACACATTTCCCATACACTCTCCCCTTCCGCTACCATCTTTCGAAAATCTCCCTTCCATACCATTATAATATTCCATTTCTAGTTATAAATTCTAAGATTGGCATATGTAGAAAAGACTCTTTGAAAAGGGTTGACTTTAAAATAAAACAATTATGAAAAAAAAAATGATGAGATATAACGGAATGAAGATGAAATGTATTTGCAGTTCATTGCTTGCCTTTTCAAAATTATAATTGTTTTGTTTTATTAACAAAATGCATATTTTTTTGATTTTAGGTTTGTTTTTTTCCAATGAAAAAAAAAAAATAGAGAAATTTTATATTCAATTAGTTAACAAGCACCAACCTATTTTTATGTGCTCATTAGATCTCTTGCCCTCCCCCTTTTTTTTTTTTTTTTAATTCAGTGATATCTTTACACCTAGATGAGGAAGTCTCCCAAGTTAATGAGCCCCATTTACCTTAGTCAACTTAAATTAAATGCAAAGGTTTTGAATGGGATTTATACTCGTGTAATAAGATTCCTTGGTCTAAGCTTTTACCTATGCTGCCCAAAAAATAGAGCAAGTTGTTATTATAGAACATGGTAATCAAAATAATTACCTTAAGGCATAAATTTATATCCAAACACACACACACACACAAAATGTATATAATAGATAAAAATACAGAGTATATTGGCAACACCTACACAATAACTCATAACAATTCTTAACTAACTGATTTTATTTTTTCTTATTTTTTTAAATATTTTTTTTTCTTATTTTGTTAAAAAAAAAAAAAAATAATAATAGTAATAATAATAATTAGAAAAAAAAATCCTTAAATTGTCCGGAAGAAAAATCAGTTGTGGAAGAGTAACAAGCCGATATTTGGATTGCAGGGATTAACCCTTGTGCTGTAGAGCAGTGCTTTACATGTCAGGACTAAAAAAACACTACCCCCACCCATTCTAGGTTGAAAAAAAAAGAGAGACTGTATGGCAACACCTTTAAAAAAAGTGTTTTAGCAAGCCACTCAACCGCAATTCCAAGATTGTCAACTTCTTATTAGCCAAGAACTGTCATGGTTCTGCCACCAATGCCACAAAAAAAAAAAAAAAAAAAATTTAAATAACCAATCACCTAAATTTTGAATTCAGTGTAAAAAAAAATGGAAGGGCTCATAATATAAACAGGTTAGCTGATTAAAATAATAGAAGTGTAACTTTAGACTAAGTTTATAATTCTACAATAAATTAGAATCATGAAAATTGATGAGATATTATTTTATTTAAGTTATCAATCATTACTATTATGTAACTGTTTTTTTTTGTTTCATGGCTAAGAGGATTCTACAAATTAGATGGAATAATTTTCATAGTTTAATTTAAAAATAGTAGAGTGATGAAAAGTCTGTATAACAATCAGTTATAGCAAACTCTTGTCAATTCTTTAGCATTAAAACTTAAGATTTACTTAGTAAATTTTTTTTAAAAACAATATGTTGCAAGGTTATTAATGTTGAAAACCTTCATATTGATGTTAGTTTGTTAGAGTTTTATGGCATATCAATCTTTTTCAGGTCATTTAATGCCGATAACTATTTTGGATAAACATTTTTTTTAAAATTAGATATGCACTATTTAATCCATAGCTGGAGGAATGTGGGGATTCATACCTTTCCCAAGGGTATTTGCCCTAATGAGAACGTAAATGGAACAACTGAAACCTAAACTCCAAAATCACAATTTTCCAAGTCCACCTACTCATCTATTACCTCAAAAGGTCCTTTCCCTTAATATTGAAACAAAAAAATTAAATTTTTTATTTTTGGTAGTGATTGAAATGTTACAAATGTTGTTTGTTTTGTGTTTAATGGCAGATCAACCTTAGTCATTTTAATGCCTAGAACAATTACTTTTGATGAACATTATTTTATACACACATAGTTTGGTTTGGTTTTTTTAATAACACAAGTTATACTATTTAATCCATAGCTGGAGGGAAGATGGGGATTCATACTTAAAGGTATTAGTTAACATGTGAACATAAACACCATGACTTGGATTTGAATTTGCGTACTACGATTCTAAAGTCGGACTGCCTCTCCTCTGGGCCGTGTCAACTGCCCAGAATGTTACAAATAAAAAATTAATTCAAATAATGATAATGAGGATCATAGAGTCTAACTTTTGAACCTGGAAATTTAGATATGACATTTAGCAAGCTTAGTAATGATTGGAAAAGTGAACAGGCAATTGTAGTCTTAGATTAGTCTCAGCATTTTCAAAATTAATTGCTGTTAGCATTTTTAATATTTAAAGGGTTTTTTTGTTGTTGTTTTTTTTCAAACAACACATAGAAAAATAGAGATTTACCATTTTTGGAAGAATTGCAAAACAGTTGGATCACTTTCAGGTTGTTAAAGAAATGGAATGGAAACTACAAAAGGGGAAATAATTGATAAGTAAAAAAGAAAAGAAAAAATTAACCAATATAATATGTTTTTGTTTTATTAACAAAAACCAAAAGAATTTTTTTAAAACAATTTTTATAAACAAAAACTGAAAAACTATAACTTTTTTTTTAGAGAGAAGAAAAAAAAATACAACAAATTGGCATTTTTATTATCATAAAAATAAAGAATTTATATTTTTTAAAACTTTCTCATATTTTGGGTTAGGGTTAGAGGTCAAAGTTAAGGTTGGTGCTGGAGTTAGGATTAGGAGTTGAAAAATGTAAATTCTTTATGTTTATGTTAATAAAAATGACAGCTTGTTGTATTGATTTTCTTCTTTCATTAAAGATTAAAAAGGGATATTCTTTCATTTTTTATTAATAAAAATTGTTTGTTTAAAAAACTAAATTCTTTTGGTTTCTGTTAATAAAACCTAAACATTATGTTAGTTATTTTTCATTTTATCAATTGTCCTTTCGTTGTTTTCAATCCATTTTTTAAAACAACCCAAAAGTGTTGCAACGATTCTGCCTTATTTTTAGTTGATATTTCTTGAGCAAAAAACTAATTCAAATTCCATTCTTGAATCAAATTTTTTAAGCATAAAGATAGGATCTTTAAGTTCTTGAATGCGACCATTGAATTTGTAAAGTAGCCTAATGTGTCCCATTTTGCATCCCATCTGAGGGACAGCCGACAAGTAAAGCAGAACAACTCAACAGGACAATGGTTAAAATGGCTGCAATCAAAATATTTAATAAAGAGTTGGCGGCTAACGCTAACCTGGGCCATTGTCTCCACCACATTGGTGTGCCTGTTCCTGATCTTCGCCAACCTTTCTGTAAAACTGGAAAATATATAAAACTATGTAACAGCTACACAGAGAACCAGTAGTGTACACAGGACAATATAGTTAGTCTTTTTTTTTTATTAATGAAATCAAAGAGAGCCATTGCATTTTAGGGTTCCAATTCATCCAGAGAAGCTCTCATTGCAGCAATGATGACACATAGAGAAAGAAAGAAAGGACAAACAAGGTTTACAAAAAAAAAGAGAAAAAATAATTTAAAATACATATTATTATAAGCATCAAGGACAGCAACATCAGGAACAGGCATTAATTAGTTCATATCATAAATTTTTAAAAATGCTACAAAATACTGGAAGTATGGCCTAACTTTGCCAGTGAGCTGGAGATTTGCCACTAAGGTAATTAAGGAAGCCTATTAATTAGGAAAGCAGTTAATGTTTTTTTTCTACTAAATTCATTTTTAATACTTTTTTCTACTAAATTCCTTTCTAAGGCTTTTTTCTACTAAATTTATTTCTAATGCTTTTTTTCTACTAAATTCATTTCTAATGTTTTTTTTCTACTAAATTCCTTTCTAATGCTTTTTTTCTACTAAATTCCTTTCTAAGGCTTTTTTTCTACTAAATTTCTTTTCTAAGTCTTTTTTTATAC
>JAUZSX010000052.1:1575359-1599594 GCA_034780655.1 Idiosepius hallami
TTATTTGTTTAATTTGGATTGTTTATAGCTTTTTAGTTTTTTATTTTTAGTTATTTTTTTGTGAGTGGTTGTTTGAGAGTATTTTTTTTTGTAAGATGGGGGTGTTTGATTAAGTTAGAGGCTTTTTGGTAGGATATTGCATTATATTTTTTCATATAGGTTGATCTCTTTCAGGAATGAGAGAATGTTATCCGTGCAGATGTTTTTAAATAAGTCTTAATTTTTATAATTTTTTTGAAAAGACATAATTTGTTTATTTTGTGTAATTTTTTTTTTCAAACAATCAGCAAATTTACACTACTTTAGTTTTGACAAAGTAGTTGAATGATAAATGACTCTGAAACATTATATGTTTATAGTATACTTTTAGTTTCTAGTATTTGATTACTGAAAGAAATTGTGTTAGATCAAAAATTTAAAAGTATTTCATGAAATATACAAATAGTTCATTAAATATTTTCCTATTTTTCTTCAAAACTTGTATTTCAATTTTAAAAACTAACATCAAAGATATTTCAAGGAAGAAATTTTTTTAGCCATTTTTTTTTTCTATGATCTTTGACCTTTAAGAGTATTTGAAACCTTCAGATTTCCAAAAGAGTGTCTTATTTTGAAAAGCTATAAAAAGATTATTTTATGATTTCTTCTTTTTATTTCATGGCATCACTAATTCATATAGAAAACGACGAGTCCATTATTTCATATGTACAGTTTGGGAGAGTATTCAGAATAATAGGAAGAACCATTGTTATCAGCACTCATATATATATAAAGAAACATTACATAAAAATATTTGAAAAAAAAATTCAGCTACAAACTTTATTTAACGCACTCATTTCATTTCTCCATTTAATAGCAAGCATAATTTATATCTTTGGGCTGCAAAGGTGGAGCATTGGTAAAAGCTTGGGCTCTGGAATTGGAGTACACGAGTTCAAATCCCAGACAAAACCATTACATTCACCTTTAGCTGCCTCGGGCAGATGGAGCTCGTTAACTTTGGAGAGCACATTATGAAGGGCAACACTGAATGCAAAAAGTAGGGGTATAGAGCATGTAAAAATGGCCTTGTGCCTAACTTGGGTTAATGTTCGACCAAGTAAATATCATATTTTATATCTTTGTCATTAAAATTTCTGTCTTCAGGATTCACATAATCAAGATTTGTATTTTACATGGTCACTGCTCATGATTGGTTAGGCAAGATAGTGAAAGGAATCTTAGACTCTTTAATAAGATTAATTACTAAAATAAACTCATTAATCCCTCTTTCCAAGTGTCTTTTTTATATTTACAATTTTGATTTCTCATTTTTTGTGCCTGATTCTGTTCTTGATTAACTTAGATAATCTATTTAAATTTTTAGTTCTTTTAAAGCACCATAGGATTATTGATAATAAATTTAAAGTTTTATTAAGGCCATAATGATGCATTAAATGTATTAGTTGGTAATTAGAAATTAAAAACATGAAATTGAAGGAGATGGACATCTGTTTAAAAAATCTACAATCACAATTGAAACAGGAATGAATATAACAGAATAACCACCAAAGACACACACGAAAAACACCAATAGTTTGAAAATGGAGTTATATCTCTGAAATATTACCAACTGATACATTTGATGCATTATTATGGCCTTAATAAAACTTTATATTTATTAAATAATGTTGTTTTTTTTCTTAATTTTTGAGGGATATAAATTTCGAAAAAAATTCTTTAAAACAGTATTTATATCCAGTAAATGCTGTTGATATCCAGTTTTTTTTTATATGCCAAAGAAATTGAGATTAAATCGAATAGTAAAAATTTTGTAAATCATTCTAGGTTTATCATTAAATTCAGTTGATTTTCAAAGGTTACCTTTAAACTAGGTTACCTTTTACTTGCTTATTTTTTATTAAAGAAAATTTCCTCTGACCAGGGTTACAATATTTCTAATGAAAAGGAGAGATTGTTCAGAAATCATCTTTTTGATCCTATAATTCATTTAAAGTTAATATATAGAATAGATTTGGTTTTTGATTTCAAACCATTTTATTGAGCTACATTTCTTATTCAACATTTAACCATTTCTAAGATTATGCAGATGTTGAATTCATTCGTTCTAACTTGTCTTGGTTTTATTTTACTAATTTTCTTTATTATAGAAGTACAAGTCCATGTGACATTCATATATTTATATCCTATCGCACAGTGAGGTGCATTGTGTAACAATTGATTTCCTCAAAAGGAGTAGCAGGGGCACCGTTTGCAGGTTTGTTACTTGCCCTTGTTCAGTACCTGATATTCTTAAATGGTCACCCATCTAACTAGCGACCAGGGTCAACGTTGCTTAACTTTGGTGATCTGAAGGGAACCGGTGTCTCCAACACAACTTTAAAATTTCATCTCTCTGCTGCAGATATTGATGGTGTGAGACTCTAAGAAAGCAAACTCCTGTCATGGATGTGCATCAGATGCAAAGGCCTCATTGAATTCTTCCATGCAGAAAAAAAATGAACTGATCAATACTCACAGGCACCTGTTAAAAGTTTATGATGCTGATGCAGTTGATGTCAGCACAGTTAGGAGATTTTTTTTTCTGAGTGGTGACAGAGATGTGTGTTACAAAACCCTCTCCAGATGTGAAAACAGACTGCCTTAGTCATTGCTTGCAAAAGTACATTAAGAATAATGGTGTCTATGTAGAAAAATAAATTCTGGAGCACAAAAAAAATTGCTCATTTCTATGGTACCACAATTGTTGCTCTTTAACTAAAAAAAATGAAAAACATGAGTGGCATTACTTTTAGAACTGCACTCATACATTCTATTTATAACAAATTCATATATATCAGTCATTATAATAAAAAAAATTTAGAAGATAATGTCAATGTGTTTATATCAATATATATGTGTGTTTAATGGTTGCCTGATTTTGAGTATGGCCATCCGTTCTTTTTTTTTTTCATTGTGCCTTTTTTTTCAAATTTTAAGTACAAGTATCTGCACTTAGCATATAAGATCGCATCAAGACGGAATATGCAAAATCTAAAAAAAAGTACCTGTGTATTCGTTCATTAGAGTTAGTTGAGCTATTGCATGATGCAATCCACTTTTTGAATATAGCCTAAAACCTCAAGTAACCCTATATGATTATTAAGTAGATAATTGTGAATATGTGGATACAGTATTACTTCCCCCTAAAGTATATATATATAAATAGTAAACTTATAATTATAAATATTATTGGGTAATTTATTTTTTATTTGAACCCAAAAGGTAAGTGGGACACTTATCCTCAATACAATTATTGATTACAGAATGTTTATGTTCTAAACAAAAAGAATGAAAAGAATGTCTAACATTCTTTTTATGATTAAGAAATTATTAAGTTGTTTCAAAAGTTTGAGAAAGAATTCTTTCATTCAAAGCCAGCTAAATGGTACTTTCCCCAGATTCGAAAGCTTGCAGATTGATGGCAGAATAGGGTTGGAAAATGATGGTCTTTATTTTGAGAAATAATTTTTGTTGCTTTTGTTAATTCTTGGCTAATAAAATTTCAAAGTGTTTACAAACTTTTGGTACAACCTTATATAAATGATTTGGGTTGTCACAAGAGTTCATATACTCTTTATTTTTGAGGAATAATTTTAGTTGATTTTTATTATTACTTGGTGAGTAAAATTTCAAAGTGTTTACAGACTTTTGGGACAACCCATTAGATAATAGATAATATTTAAGAATATAATATTTGTCATTTTTTATGAACTTGATGTCATTAAATAGATATTTGTCGGCTATCCAATCATTACATTTAATGTTGGTTGCCCTGAGTTGATAAGGTTCTTAAGAGAGCAATTTGTTTTGGGGAAGTATAATCTTGAATCCACAAACCCAGGCATATGCAGCTCATTAGTCCTGGCAAGAGTGTCTAGAAGAGGAAACTTTTGAGGCGGAAGACCTACAGCCTGATAACATTAATGGATGAATAACTTATCCCAAAGCACATAAATTTAGCCTTTTGTCAAGTTGCAGTTCTAAGTTTTACTGGTTAAATAATTATAACCTAATTATTTTAAACTTCTTTTTTTAAAGTAAAAAAAAGTGTTAAATTTACAAACCACTTCTAACATTATTTATACAAGCCTTTTTATGTCTTTTCATTTCAATTATATACATTTTAAGCTTGGTTAAAATTTATAAGGTTTTTATTTTGATATAATTATACAATCTGACAAGTATATAACCCCCCCTTTTTTTTTTAATATATACTATGTATATTATCATATTGGATTTTTATTAAAGATATATTCATTTATTCTAAATTAATGCAAGTGTCTATTTTATTTTTAATACCTTTTTATTTTCTCATTTCCCAATACATTCTTTTTCAGATTCTTAAATTATTAAAAAAAACATTTAATTCCCAATCCATGTATTAAATTTTTTGTTCTTTTATTCTTTTTCAGGAAGCCCACCTTATGCTGCTGGCTTCAAAGAAGCAACTCTCTCTTGTGCTTATGTGCTTATCACATACCAGTTCTTGTTAAAATTCAAACACCAAGAAAGGTAACTGCAGACAGCACCATGTCTTTTAAAACTGAGACATCTTGCTCCCAGACATTCCCTGCTTCCAACAACTTTTTGCAGCATGTGGATGTTTCTAATGCAATTACAACCCTTTCAGCATCTGCTGCTGGTCCGTTGCATTTTCTCCAGTCACAACATCTTCAAGCAACCTCACTGCCACAACAACAACAACCAACACAGCAGCAGCAAATACAAATGAACTCTGCACAGATTGATTTTGGCCAGCAGCAACAGTCAACACAAGTGGGTAGTGTTAGTCAGTTAGGGTTTGCTTCTGAAGTGCCTAGCAGCAACTCGGGGGAAGAAGTGAGTTTTACATCACAAGGGGACAAAATTGACTCTCTTCAGTTTACTCTCCAAATGGATACTAATTCAGCTGGGCATATTGATTTTTCCCAATCTACTGATACCAAAGCTAATCAGCTTACCTTTCAGGTGGACACTGGAGTTCCTAAAGAACCAAATGCTCTGGATCCTTCTATGATAAAACAAGAACCTTTAGACATTTCCCATATTGTAGAAGAGCAGAAAGCAAATATAAATTTCAATACCAGAACACTTCAACAGCAAACAGTAAATTTTGGTCAATCTGTGATAGATCCCAAATTAGCACCATTTGAATTTGCTATCAAAGATAACGAGACTTTGCATTTCTCAAGTCAAATTATCACAAATAAAGTTAGTGGACAACTTGAATTTTCTCCACATATAGAAGGGCAGCCAAAACAAATGGCATTTGCTGCTCAACCCGGTGATATTAAACTTGAGCAGCCCAGAGATCTGAAGACAGAGCAGGTGAATTATGTCACACAACTGAACACTGCTGACCAACAAACTATGCTAAATTTTGGATCACATGACCAAACCAACCAAGGACACTTGGAATTTGTTAGGCAGCAGCAACAGCAACAACTACAAGAGAGCAAAGTTGATGTGATGGGTTTCCCTACTATACCAGACCAGAGCCAAATAAGCTTTGTACAAACAGCACTTCCAGACCCTAATGTCCAGCAACTAGATTTTGGTCAGCAGCATCACCATGGTGCTGTGCCAGTCCTAAATCAGTCCCCTGATGCCCGGTTACTTATCTGTAAACACTGTCAACAAACCTTTTTCAATTCTCGGGATTACCAGAACCATATGAAAACCCAACATGGCTCAGTGAACAGCAATGGTAATGGAAGTAATTCTGAAAAGCGATACACATGTGAGTATTGCAAAAAGAGTTTATCGCGGTTGTATGGACTTACACAACACATAAAAACACAACACAATCGTGATAAACTGTACAGCTGTCAGCATTGTGGGAAAACCGTGACTTGTTTTAGTGAGTTAAGAGAACATGCTCGCACGCATAAAGTGAACTCTTTTGAGTGCAGATATTGCAAGAAAACATTTCCTCGCACATACAACTTGACACTTCATATCCGCACACACACAGGAGAAAAGCCTTTCAGTTGTACATTTTGTGATAAAACATTTGCTCGCAGTAGCAATCTGGTTGTTCACCAGCGGACTCACACCGGTGAGCAGCCTTTCCAATGTAAAGACTGCAAGAAGTGTTTTTCCTATTCAAAGCAGTTGAAAAAGCATTACAACAATTGTGAAGGACCAGAGTCTCGGGCGCAACAATCAGTTCTCAACAAAGGTGCTGGTACGTTTGGCAGAGGTAATGACTTTGGGGAAAACGGACTCGGCCCTAGCTCAAATTCCATCAGCTCCAACGACATTACTATGGCAATTACAAGTGATATCAATTCAGTATCCAATGCCTCGTCTTGTTCAACAGGAGCCAGTAGCAGTGTAGAGATTCCGATTTCTACAACTAATACAAGCCATACTCCAACATTCATTGGCCAGGATAATATGGATTCAAAATCTAATATAGTTTTCACAAGAGTCAACCCTCCACTTCCTCCACTGGAATCGTTCAGTAATGGTACTCTTACCAGTAACAACAATCACCACCAACCACTACCCCCACCACCACCACCACCACCACAGCTGCCTCAGCAAATGCAGCCATCCACACAACACCATCATGTCCCACATCATCAGAACAATGTACAAATTAAACAAGAATATGATAATACTACTACTACTACTTACTCAGCAAACCCAGTTGCACAGTTTTCTGCTTACCCTGATGGTCAAACATTTGATTACAGAAAACCTGAAGATTTTATTGACCCCCTAGAAGCACCATCGTTTTTTAACCAGGATACAATGGTCATGAGACAGGATTACATAAGCAATAATGATCAGCCTGGATATGCACCTCCGGCACCTCAACCACCCTACACAACTACTCACAACACCATCAACAGCAACCAAGAAGACGCTATCACATATATAAATTTATGAAAAATTAAAAAAAAAAAGATATTCTTAAGAAATTTGTTAATTGGAATTTTCTAGACATTTTTTCTGAAATAATGCTTTGAATTGTTAAAAAGCTAAAATTTCTTCAGTTAAAAAATTCCTGTGAAAAAATATATAAAATGAAACCCCCCCCAAAAAAATGGTACTGGATATTGCGGTTAAGTTTGTATTGATGTTTTTTTTTTTTTTCACCCTGGTTTTGCAGAACAGTATCCCTGTTTCTATTTTGTGATTTGAAAAGAAAAAATATATATGCACATGATAAATGATAGCGCAAAGTTATTTTTACTGTAGAAAGAAGGAAGCACTGAATTAGTCTTCTTTAATTCTATCAGTATGCCTTTAAGTCTCATTTGTCCATTAACATGAAAAAAAAAACCCCAAAAGTAAACGCTGCCTTTCTTCGTGGGCCTTCAATAAAATATTTCAGGCTCTATTGTACAAATGGCATACAATACCTAAGATTTTATTTTCAATGATTTTATATATAAAAAAATTAGAACTTAAGATCTGATAACACAGTGCCTTGAACATTCTTAAAGTTTAGATGTTTTTTTTTATTTAATTTATCCTTTTTTGAGCAGATAGGCAGAAGTTAAATGATTTTTTTTTTTTGGCTTATAGTGATTTTAGCTTGACTGCACAAAAGTTTTTTACATTGCACTGTTTTTAAAGAATTTATTTCTGTTTTAAATTTGATAGATAAATTGTTAAAAAAGAAAACAAACAAAAATTGTTTTATTTGTGTGAATTTTGAACCCACACGTTTTTCTACACACATATTTCTTTAAATTTGTTTTTTTAATGGTTTTTGTGCATTCTGGAGGAAATTTGAATACTTAGAAAAAAACAAAAAAAAAAAAAATTAATAGCTTTCACTTTGGCACGTTTTCATTAAAATTAATTTTAAAGAATTAACTACTTTTCTGAATATATCATACCAGTCTTTTTTTTACCTTACAACAAAGATTTACTAATTGTCCAATTGTATGAATCCATTAACTTTCAGAGTATCAAGTGTGTATGTATCTACACGAGTGTATGTGTGTATGTGTATGTAGAATTCTTGACTAAATATTTGGTCCCTGTCTGTGCTTTAAAGATTTATGATTTGCACTTGATGCCTGTTCTTTGCTCTATCATCAATATCACTTAATTAGGACAGGGATGCTGTTGCACTGATCTGTCTTTTTTCACACTATCAAAACATTTTGTTACAATTCACGTTTGAACATTTTTATTACTGTTATTTTCTAATACAAGATTTAAAAAGAAATATTTGTATCTTTCAATACAAGTTGGTCCTTGCTACTTTTTATTCAACCCAACACGGGATAGAATTCATTTGCCTCCTTTCCATAAAACAACTATATAACTCTCCATCCCTATACACATATATACATGAACTTTGTCAAGTATATTGTGCCTTGAAACAGCCCTAAGTATGTTGTCTTCTTCATATTGAATTTTTTAAAGATCATCTAATATTTTAAAACTTTAAAAAAATCCTTATGATTTTGACAATTGTTCATTTATAGTTATTTATTTAGGGCAGGGCCTTAATCTACATCCGCAACCACCATATGATCCTTGTGATATAGTTTTTTCTTTTGAATTTTTTTTTTCACTTTCCATGGCCAGTCCTGATCCTCTAATATGATCACTTCCCAATTATTAGTCTTCTATCAAAATTTTTCACTGTCTTCCTTCCACACCAAAGACTGATAGCCTTTTAACATTTCAAAACTCCAAGTGCCTCCCCCGTAAATCATTTCATCTGTTCAATTCCAATTGTTATTTTTTTTTTAAAATTTTTCAGTCAAGACATTTTTTCATCTGTTTGTTTTTATTTATTTATTTTTGTAGCATCAAACATTTACTTGCATTCAAGAAAGGGATTTTAGGATAAAAAGATGACATTTATTTTTATTACAGTTTTTTTTTGTTACCTATTAAAAATAAAATTAAAAGGAAGAAAATATTTCTAAAAACTGTGAATTATAGAAATTCTTTTATTAAATAGATATTTTGTTTTTGCAGTTTAATGTTTTGTCATATGAGATATTTTCTTTTCTTCATTAATGATGAGTTTGTAATTGCTTGTGGAAGACAATCTATTCCCTGTGCCCAGTTGACTTTACCTTATAAAAATATTTCTGCTAATTTGTAGAGCAGTTTCTGTACTTACAGTTTAAGTAACATAGGTAACTCCTTATTACTATGAATTGTTTATAACTTCTATATGATTAATATATAATTAAGAATAGTTTAAATCATAAAGTAAAATAAATTATAAATATTAAATTAAAAACTTGTGGACAGTTTAAAAAGACTAGAACTATTAATGATTTAGTTTTGGAAAATTCTGATTTTTTTCATCTTATCATAACAAAATATAAAAAAAGGTGAAATGTATTATTTATTGTTTTTTTTTTAATCCTTGAGCTGAAGCTTAATGATTTATATATTTTTTCTGTGGACTATAGTCTCCATCTTAATTGTTTCGGCTTATTAATCTATATGGCCTTCTTCAGGTAATAGTTTTTCTATTCTGATGACAGCACAAAAAACATCAGAGTTCAAATTTGATCTTGACCATGAATTAATCAATTAATCACCTGAAATAATGTGTATATAACAAATATAAAGACAATATATGAAGTTTACATGATAAATATACATTTTTAATATTGAATGATTTGAAAAATATTTCATGTTTATAAATAGTAAAATATTTAGTTATTTCATAAAGACCAGAATCAGTAACCTTTCATGATACAATTTCTTGCATCCATTTTCATTGGAATTGACAAACCATTTTGAATTGCTATGACCTTGGCAACAACTGATAGACACTAAAACCTGTTTAACTCCATATGTATATACTAAGCAATTTCTTAAATAGTTATAATGTATATATTTTCCAAAATATTAACTTGTAATTTTAAGTGTATATTAAATAGGTTTTATTGATATTTGTTTGAGGAATATTTATTTGCTAAAGGATAAATAATTCTATTTTTTACATTTCTAAACATATTTCAAATATTTTAATCGTATAATGTCTTTCTAATCCTTTTAATAGATTTAACTTTAACATTCTATTCCATTAAATTGTAATATTTTTTTCCATTTTGTTCCCTTTGTTTTTTAATTATAAAACCATTTTTTGTTGTTTTTTTTTCATTTTAATTCATTCATATTCCAAACAATTAACTTTGAGCATTTTAAATAAATTAGATTTGAAATTTCAAACTACATTTAATTAAACATAAGAAGTTGATGCTATTTTACAAATTTGTATTTATAACAAGCATTCGTTTGAACCGATTTCAGTTGGTCCCAGTTATTAGTGTTTCTCTTAAAATTACAATTGAAAATCATGACAGAAATATTCAAAAGAATTTTGGTTTATTGCTATTAACTTATTTTTAAATTGACTTACTGTTTGTTTGTTTTTTTTAAAATGATATCTGCTGTAAATATTTAATGTAGAATGAACAAGAAAGAAAATTTTCTCTCGTTTAAAAGAATTTTTCTATTCATAAGAACTTTTGAGATTTTAAATATCAGCTGTTATGATTTGTTAACATATTGTTGATTTTAAGCAGCTTCTATACAATTCTAAAAAGAAAACCTACTAAGGTCTTAAAACTCATTCCATTACAGTGAATCCATTACATTAGTTGCTCATTTAAAGGATTCAATATTAGGGGTGATTTAATTCCTGGAAAATAGTTTATGAAAGGATTAAAATTGCACAGATCTTTATACTGAGAAATCTTTGTGAGATCCTTTTCATTTATGTAAAATTGTGAAATTTTCAAATGTTCATTTTTCTTATTTTAAGAACTAGAATTGTTTTCTTTGGTTTGTATATATCTTAAACAGATGATTTCTTCGCAGATTTTGAAGTTGGTATTGATTTAGTTAGGCAGAGCCAAAAACACAGATTTTTTTTGGAATTTAAAACCATTTAAAATTTATGAAGACCTATTTTTAATAATTTTTATTTTAAAAATGTAAGCCTAATGTTTATCAGTATTAAAAGCAAAATAATATTCCTCTATTTTTAATTCTAATGCTTCTAAAATATTTAAACTTAATGAAAAAAGTAGACCATTTTTTTACCTATAAGAAAATATCAAAAAAATATTTTTAAATGTATTTTAATTGTATATTTATTTTTATTTTAATTTAATTAGTATAAATATTAACCAAAATAATGAACAAAATATTGCTTACAAATCCCTAGATTTCTCATAGCAACATTTTTTTAAAGATATAAATCAGATCATTTTTCTAAAATTGAAGGTGTTTTGTTATTTCAAAGTAAAATTTTTTTTTCTTCATGTGACATAATTCTAAACTTCTAAAATTTATTTATATTATTTTCAAAGCATGTATAACTGTTTTATTTACAAGGAGTTAAAAGAATTCAAATTATACATCTTGGATGTAAATTGAAATTGAAAATTTTAACTTAAAAAAAAAAACAATTGTGAAATTTCAAACGCTATCATATATGTTTTGGAATAGACATATTTTTTTATTTCTTAATGAAAAATGACCAAAGAAACTATTTATGATTTAATCTCTATTTAAACTTCACCATTCAGTGCTTTTATTCAAAAGGAATATTGACTTTTATTCATAAAAGTAGCAAGGTCAACTTGAAAAAATTTTTGGATGGAGTAAGTAGAAGAAATAAAACCTATCTACTTTTCATCCATCATTTTTATGAGGGGTGGGGGGATAACTGTTATTAAACAAAGGTTGTTTTTTTTAAAACCAAATGATAGCCTCTGTTTCTAAAATACTTATTTTTCTGGGGCTTGCATTGTTTAAAATTAACAAAAAAACAAAACAGATTGCCATGAAAGAAGGTTGTTGTTCAGATCTCAAATCAAAACCCATTTTTATTTTGTATTTTTTTTTGTTATCAATTGTTGGAAACAGTTTATAACTGCTTTTATTTTTCTGAACAAATGAATGTCTAGGATTCTTGATGCAAACTTTATGTTCATGCAAATTTGTACATTTTTTTTTCTTTATTTTTTTTCATGAATTGGTGGAGCCAGGTGGCATAAGTTTTAAAACATATTTTTTCTCTTAATCCTTGACTTCAGTTATTAATATAAGGGAGGCTACTTACATTACTTACTGCTGCCTCCTATTTATTATGCGTACACTTATTTTTATTTAATTTATCTACATATGGAATTGTACTGTTTATAATTTAATCATACTCAGTATTATATTTGTATGTCTTTATATACATGCAAAACATTACATCTTATAAAATTAATTTATGGATAGTATTAAAAGTATGATAATATATATATATTTCCATGTTGGTCACTAAACTTGATATTTTATACTACAATGGTTTTCTATCATACTATTTAAAACTGAGCTATCTTTTTTCAATAAGGAAACAATCTAGCCTTAAAACCTTATTTGAACTTTATGCCTCTATATCAGCTAGATTTGACTCCATTTTGTGCAATTATTTTAAAGAATTAATATAAAAGAGTTTTTATCTTTTGTTTTCACAGCCCACATTTGCTCCTTTTTTTCTTCTAATCTTTTTTTAGTACTTTTATGTATCTTTTTAAAATGTATTGAAATATTATATTTAAGAAAAAAGCTAATAAGCATCTCTTCCTTTTTACCCTTTATTTTTTTATCATCATCATCGTTATTTTGTAACCAGGTCTTTAAGCTTTAACGATTATTACATAATAATATTTGATATTATAAGAAAACTTTTTTTGCTTTATGATTTTATTTTTTTCTTTATGTGAGAAGCAAGTTATTTCTCACTTTTTCTGTAAATGTTTTTATATCATTTATTTTAAGTGTGAGATTTTTAACTTTTTGATTAAGCTATTGCATCAAGTGAAATCCTTTATGATTTTTATTTTCAAAAAATTGTTTGAAACTCGGATTGATTTTAATATACTTGTTATTTAGTTTTTGTTGTTACATTTTTTTTACACATTGGACAAACTAACCTGTCATTAAGTGCCTGTTATAAGATTTAAGACAGAGTGTTCAACCAGCCAGTCACATTTCATTATGACTATCTCATCAAGTAAATACAAGATGCTACCAAAAGCAATAAAAGGGCATCAGTCAGCAATGAAACAATATATTTAGCTAAAACCAATGTAATATTATTGGGTTACTGCCTCTGTGCCTTACATCTATCCAAAATGGCAGTCAAAAAAACTTCTTGTTTAAATGTTGTTAGAATATGATTGGATTTTCACCTTTAAATATGGTTGATGACCAACTTCATTTTTGAAGATTATAAATAATTGAAAGGTTGTTTTCCAATTCTATTGTTGCTTTTGATAAATTGATTATATAAAAATATATCCCTATTTATCAACATTAATTTAGAGTGTTTTAAACATTGTTTACATTTCTTAAAATAAGATTTTAAAATATTTTTGCCATTTTCGAATGGGAGCTAAACAAAGAAAATTTAAAAGAAAATATAAAAAGATATTCAAGTTTATACTTTAAATAAATTCATTCAATAAAAAGTATTTAATTTTATCATCACCAAATCAACACAATGCAAGATAATTTCAACAATGAATTTTGTCTGTTATTCATCAGTAACAAAAGTGTTATACCATATAGAATAGAATTTCAATTTTGAAGATGTTTTGGGGTTTTTTATGAAGTGTCAAAGTTTAAAAGTATTATTGGTTCATGTATTCAATCTAACAAACCACTTCATCATTTTTTAAAGATGCCTACATTAGCTGTTTTTTTTTTTTTTTTTTTTTGGAAGATCCAATTTTTTTAGGAAAAAAAGTAAGAATTTCTTTTTTTTTTTATTAATTCTTCGCTTTTTCACTGAATAATTTAATTTACTCTTATTGTTTCTATCATTGAAATTTTTAAATAATTTTTAATCTTTGCATTTTGGAAAATATTCTCAGATTTTCTGTTTGAGGTTTTATCTTGCATTAAAATCATGATTTTTAATTTACCTAAAACGTATTTAAAATTAAATGGCGGAGGGGGGGCATTTTTATAAATACCAATGATTTGAATATTAAAAATCCTCCTTAAATCTTGTAAAGTTTAATCAAACACTCTGAGAACAGCTAAGTATTATAGAATGTAACTTATTTTCTTCACGGTCTGGTTTTTAATAACATTAAGAAAATCTTTCCACTTCTTAAATGTTAACTTTTTATTCAAATGTTATATTAATTTTATATACATCATGCCTATCCATTCTTATTCTATACTTTTTCTTGACCCTCTACATAATTTTTCTTTTTTTTACTTTCATTTACATATCAACAATCTTCAAATCATTGTTCTATTTAGGCAGCAGCAGACACTGCTTCGTGTTTTGGGCTCCTGTTTATAAGAAGCAGATTATTAAGAAATACCTTAAGATAGAAAATAAAAACCAAAGAAAAAGTTCGTTTTTTTTATTTGTAAAACAAAGATTTGCATTTATTTAACCCTGCAAAATTCTTAATCCTGAAGAATTCAGAAGGGATTTTGTATAGTTTTTCACCCTAGCACAACCATTTTGGAGATCTTTGGTAAATTTCTGTTGAATTGATGCAAAAATAACCCAAAAACTTATTTTCCTGATAAAAAGAGGTTTTTTTTTTTTACTTTGGAAAGTCACAGAAAACAACAGCAAATTTTCTCCCGTGTGATAAATCTTCATTTGAGATCAGGAAACAATATGTAAGGATCTAATACATAAAGAAAGGTTATTCTGTATTCTGAATAAAACATTTTTCTGAACTATGTCAAATGTATTTTTTTCACACCCTATTCATGCTTTTTGACATTTTAAAAACTCAATTTGTTTGATATAATTTATAGTGTGCAGAATTTAACTTGATTTCTTTCTAAATAAAGGTTCTGAAATAAAACTTAAAGAAAAGAAAAGAAAATAATTTTTTTGTTATGGACATTTTTATTTCAAGTCCTAAATAATTTTTCTTTTTTTTCACCTGCAAGTCTATTACTAAATTTTCTTAATCACTTACTTTTAGCAATGACTTTCTTTTATCATTTTTGCAGCCAAAAGGAAACTATTAAAATAATTCTAAAACTATTTCTACATAATCTTTTTTTTCTGAATAGGAATATTCAACTTTATTTTCAAACCCAAACTCAAAATTAGCTTTATATTTTTGCCTGAAAAGATATTAATAACATAATAAATTAAATTCATAGAAAGCAGGATAAAACTACTATATATATATATATATTTTTTAGATAAAGACTTTTTTTTTATCATACTAAATAAATTATGTGCTTTATTTATAAATTATATTTTTTTCATTTTTCATTGTGATAGAAATTTAATTTCTACACAAAATTCTTAGAGATGATCAAATGATGACAATACAAATGACATTGATTTATGAATTATTCAATGCCAAAGAAAGTTAACACAGAAAACTTATTCTATAGAATATCCTCTGATACTATAACTTGGTTTTGTCTGATAATTACTTTGTTTCCCATGTAGTTGAACATGGTATTGCACTTTTTCTGCCTTATATTTTGGGTCACATAATCTTTGGGGATTAAAAAATCTTCTCAGGCAGCATCCATTGTTATTAATTTAATGCATGAAAGCATGTTCCATTTGGTAAGCCATATTTCATTTCTGACCTGAACAAAGAGATTGTTTTATACATTGGCCAAATGTATTTAAATTTTCATCTAAAATTCACTTAGTTTCATTTCTATTTATTATTACACTATTTATTGTGGGAAATCTTCTAAATGCCTTAAATTCACCTTTTTTTGAGGATTTTGTGGGGGGGGTGTTACATGTATGTGGCTCTAGGTTTAACTTCACCATTTTTTCTTTACAAATTCTTTAGTTGAAAATTTACTTTAAATCAAACTAAGGATTTGTGTACAAACAAGCTTTAATCATACTTAACCTTTTTGAAATTCATTTAACATTCACTTAAATAAACTTTAACTACAAACTCCCACTCGGTGACCTTCGGCATTTGTACAAAAGGTAATAATCCCAGCAAAGATAATTCTATCAAAGGTTCTTTGTAAAATTAAATGTGCTTGAATGCATGTATATCTAACTGCTCTGGTGAGTTTTAAAGATTTGAGTTTTTCTCTGTTATGTATTACTTTTTGTTTTGTTTTTTTATTTTTTGTTTTAATTGAAACTAAAATCACCCATTTTTTTGTGTGTTCAGAACAATCAATTAGTGCTTCTCTAAGGCACATTTTTTGTGTGTATGTAAATGCATATAGCATTTGCTTCACATTTTGTCACTATTTAATATTTTCAACCAAAAAAAAAAACAAAAACTGTTTTATTTTGTGTATTTATCAGCTTTAAAATGATCCCAGAATTGGGACTTGTTTTGTTTTTTTCGTTTTTTTTTTTTAAATCTTTTTTGAAAAAAATTGTTTGTTCATTTTTTAAAAATTAATACTCAATAAGATGTGAATATATAACTACAATTATTTAATGATAACTCCAATGGAAAATCTCAGGCTAGGTCACAGTTTGTTGATATTAGCAGCAATATCCACTTTCAGCTATATTTTCATGTAAAACCAAAGTATACCACATTATTACTAAAAAAAAAATAAAATCAAGATGCCTGTTTTTGCCCATCCATTTTTACAAATCTTTACTCTTTCTGGAAACCTCCCAGTTTGTGCCTTGAGAATTTGTTTAAACTAGACATATTATTATTATTATGCCATATTCATTTTCCCTTTACATTCCCAAAATTCTATGATCACACATTCTGGTTTATGAAGAAAAATATTTGTTATACAGGTTAGAAAGTTTGAGAATTAACTATTTGAAATATAAACTCAACCTAAAGATATGATTATTTTGTTGATGGGTTGCTTTTCACTCTTTAGAAGTTACCTGAAAATTAGGGATTTGCTAATTAAAATATTGGGGGAGAATGAATCAACTATACTTAGGAATGAGTGAATAATCAAAATAATTATTTCAATTGACTTTTGTTAAAAATGTATTAGATAAAATGTTACTAGCTTTTATTCTAATATGCTGTTGTCTTTGTTCATGCTAAAGATAATATTTTCATTGAGATTCTATTATAGTTGATAAAATAATCATATCCCCTTTTTGCTTGATAATGATCAAAACTTAACAATCAAAATGTGCAAAATAACCAAGAAGGATTTGAAATAAAAAAAAAAAAAAGAAAAAAACTCATATACATTTTCTAAAAAGATTATCTGTAAACTCTGGTTATTAATTTCTAATCATTCTTTTGTTTTTTTTGTTTGTTTTTATAAAACTTTTAATCAGTATTTATCTGAGCATCCATACACGAAGGGAAATTACTTTTTACAAAGTTTATTTTGCTGCTCTGTAGCTGTAACAATCTGTTAAAAATCTGTTACATCTACAGAAATGGTTACCAGTGTTTTCACAGTATTATTTACAATATATATATATATATATATATAGAGAGAGAGAGAGAGAGAGCTAGCTAAATATTTTGAATTTAATAAATTAAGTGAATTCAAAATTTTTATATATGACCACAATTTGCCAGTTCTAGCCATATTTTGATGGTCTTCAAAGTAAAATATAATAGAATTTATTTTTATTTGTGGTTTTAAGATATTTGCAGCTTTAATGGTTGCTTAAGCATAGTATACCACATCTAGTTACATCATTTTTTTTTTGGGGGGGGGTGTTGTACTTATTTAATGTTTTCTTGAAGGTAAATGTGTCCATTGCTACCTGTGTCGTGCTAAACTGCTTCCAAGCAGTTATTGTTACATTCCACTGCTATTAACCAAATTTGATGCCTTTTAGATGTTTTTTTTTTGTTTTTTTTTAGATTTATACCAATGCTATCCTTTTTGATACCATTTGTTGTGGTTTGTTTTTTTGTTGTTTTCTTTTTTCATAGTGTGCTTTTAAAGTTTGGATTGACTTTTTTTATTTTAATAATGGTTGAAAACTTTGAGTTCAAAATAATTTGCAATGTTTTGTTTTTCTAAATAAACAAATCTTGTTTTTCCTTGCCTTTACACCTTTTTAAAATTGTCACATTTTTTTTCTCCTTATTTTTTTTTGTGCATATAATCAAAACCGAGTGCCAATCTTCCTCTCTTAAAATTAAGAGAGTGCAATACAACACATTTTTTTTTGTTCTATTGGTTGTGTGTCCAGCTTAACAATAATATCAAGCATCTCTGCCTTATGTCATTGTTTATTACATATGTTTTTGCCTCTGCTCATATATAAATGAATGCCTATATTGTTTTTGTTAGGCACTTATAAAAGTATATGTATACCATTATTATTATTTTTTTTTCATTTTCAATTTGAAGAAAAGATCTTTTTAGAAATTAAAATATATCTGTTGGTAGTTTCATTTATGCCTTAAATATTTCTCACCACACCCACTTGTCTCCATTTTTTACACAATAAAGAAAAGTCTCCTTCTCAAGAATGATCTCTAAAATCCATAATAACTTTCATTTTCTTTTCTGTTGATTTTTTTAATTAATTTTTGTTTATTTGCTTTTAATATTGAGCAGAACTTAATAAATTAATAATCAACAGAAAACAAAAATGTTTATTGAAGCAGAAACCCTTAAATGTAAGGAATTTACTTAAAACTTAGTGCCTAGAAAAATTTAGAAATCATTCATGCTGCTTGTGCTGTGCATAATTCGAAGAGATCCATTATTTTGAAGGAGACTTTAAAATCCTAATTGCTTCTACAACATTGTTATACTAAAAAATATAGATTTTTTTAAAATAAATATTTATTTTTATTGTCTTAAATAGCCACTGTCAAAATGACCAATATTTTAAAATTGTATTTAGCTCCCCTTAATGTTTTTTTTTTTTTTTTTAGTTTTTATATCCTGATAATAACTAATAGTCTTAAAAAATGTTTTAGTGTAAAGTCTTATTTATTATTTTTTTATTTCTATGATACAATTATTATTAAGATTTTCTTAAAGCCTTTTAAACTCATTTAGTTTTTCATTGTCTATCTTACACGGACCAATGAAACAGCAAGTAGTTTTTTTAATTTTATTTGTCTTTCTTACACATTGTCTTAATTTTTTCTGAAAATAATATAATTCTTCTTTGAAGGCACTGTTATCTAAATTATGATTTTAAAAAGAAAAATTTAAAAATAAAAGCAATTCGGTTGATATATTCAACTACTGCCAACCTTGGCACCTAACCTGTTCATCACACAGTGAGGAATAGAATCACTGTCATTTGTTAGAAAGACCAAAGTTAAAAACATTAACCATTTATAAGCTTTTGAAGCTTATTATATGCTTAGAAACAAAAGATTTAGGGCAAGTATGTCTTCCTTATTGCCCAACACAGCCAATCTATTTTTGTACTTGGAAATCCAATGAAAATCTAGTATGGATATTATATCTTGGCAGACAACCATGTTGTATATAAAATATCTATGTTTACCTATTTATTTTTCCATGATCAAAATGAATTGTTTGATTTCATGATCTTTGCTCTTCCTATCTATTTTGAAAAACAAAAACTTACAAATTAATTTTTAACAATTTTAAGCACCAGGACAATTTTGTCTTACAAACTTTGGTTAATTTCTTAATTACTTGAAGCATACCATTTATTTTGAATTCCATGTTTGCATCAAAGATTTGTCATCCACATCTTTCACAACTGATTTTTTCTTTCTACGTTTATAACAACCTAGTTTAAGATTGTTTTTTTTTAGATAAAAATGGCAGATTGCTTTTGCACTACTTTATTTGGAATTGGATTAATTAAAAAAAAATAAAATCACTTTTTTTTAAATGAATGATCATTGAAAGATACAATTTAATAATTTATAAACAAATACAGCAAATACAAGTTTTGTAATTTTCATTTTAAAACTTTTACAAAATTAAAAAAAAAACATTTTTCTAATTCTTAAAGAAATCAACAAGAAAATGTAGAATAGTAGATTTTGTAACATAAAACAGCACAAAAAATAAACATTATTGATTATTTGATGCTAATTCTGCACAACAGCTATTTCAACTTTTATCTAAATAAACATGTCTGCATTTTTCTTGTTAAATAAGAGCAACTTTTTTTTTTGTTTTTAATAAAAATACTAATTCAAATCTATTTCTTAAAAATTTTCTTATTTGTTTTCTATCTAAAACAAAAATCAGTGCAAAATCAAAATTAACCTTTTTTTTTTTTTCTAATCTCATTCTAAGGATTTCTATTTAATGAATGGTTCTTTTGCCATTTTCTTAGATGAAGAAATCATTTCAAATTAAGTCAGTTGGTCCTGTTATACTATTTCCAATATTGATTTGTTACAATTACTTCCCTTTATTTTCGTGATTACCTCATTAGAATACAGGACAAGAAGTGGTTAGAAATATTATAACAATTGTTTGTTTTTTTTTACTGAAAAGAAATAATGATGATACATTTTCACAGTTGTTTTGCCTTAACTTTTTTTTTATTCAAAAAGAATAATTTTTTTCTCCTTTTAAATTGAAACTTTTTTCTTTGCTTCAGGATCAAGCTTTTGTTTCTAGCATTGAATTTCAATTGCCATTTTTCTCTTGTCTAATGCGTGTTTTGTTTCTGGTCACCAGTTCTTGTTATTTTCCAATAGGTTGACCAGTTTGAAAGAAACCAAATTACAATATGCAAAAAAAAAGAAAAAACAAATTAATGATAATAAATAAAACAAAGCCAAATATTTAATGTAAAAACAAAATAAACTTTTAAAATATTTTTGCCTATTTCTCTTATTCTCATACAATGGCTGAATTTTTTAGGGAAAATGTTACTGATTTTTTAGGAATAATATTTATCACCAAAAGAGTTTAAAGGAATATTAGTTATATTTGATTTCATAGCAAGCTGATCTGTTCTTTTATGTGGCATAGAGCTGTTTATAGATTGCTTGTACAAATGCATTTCTGTGATTTTTATTTTGTTTTTTTGTTTTTACTACTGTATATTTTTTTATTTCTTTTTTTTCTTTTTTTTTATCTCAAACTGTTTTTTTTTCTTTGCTGTGTGCTATCATATTGTTTTTTTTTTGTTTGTTTTTACTGAAATTTACCAATAAGTTTTAAAATAAGTGTAAAATAAGGACAACTCTTAATAGTTTTCTTTTGGAAAATCACATCCATACACGTTTTTTTTTCTTTTCTTTTTCTGCTCTGTCTGATTTCCTGATTTCTCTTCCTCTTCTTTATTCAGCATTTTACATATTTGCATCTTTTTGATGTCATTTAATACAAACCAAAATTTAAAAAAGGATCTTTTATCCCAAATCAAACGGAATGCAATTCCTGAAAGAAAGAAAAACCCACCTTCTTTTTCATTCACTGAATGCCCCCCTCCCCTCTTTGAGTTCCTCCAAATTGAAATCTATGTTTACACCATTCTTTTCTTCCCCTTTTCCACCCAATCTCTTTCTCTCTTTCTCTTTCTCTCATTTGCCTTTCCACTCAGAATGTAAATATTTCATCCTTTTGAAATTAGCAGCAAACCTACTTTTAATATTTGTTGTATTTTGTGTAAGTTGTTCATTTTTTAAATAAATCTTAGTTTTAAAAAAATTCATAAAATAGAAAAAAAAAAAAACCCAACTTGCTTATTTATTTATTTATTTATTTATTTTTCTCCTTTTCTATTTCTTTGTTTATTTATATCTCTTAACTAAAAGCACAATTGACTGAATACTGACATCTTTCACATTGTTTTCAAATTCAAAATATTAATCTGTTTGCAAAAATCATTAGAATCCAACTTCTATAATAAGTGTTTATAGTCAGTACTGTGCTTAGTCACTTAGTGGTCCCATCGCAAAATACGCCTAGCAGCCCCTTTACCCTAAAAAAAAAAAGGCAAGTCCTCCCTCTTAACATACTGGAGTCTTTAACCATATATATATCCTAAATATATATCCCAGTCAAAATCATTACATTCACATTTAGCTACCTCAGGCAGATGGGGCTCGTTAACTCGGGAGAGCAGCTCATCTAGGTGAAGGGTAACACCGAATGCAAAAAACCTGGATAAGAGCACGTAAAAATGACCTTGTGCCAAACTTGGGTTGGTGCTTACCAAGTAAATATAAGATATACAAATATACATATCAGGAGAGATGGACGTAAAGATGGATTGATAGATGTATATTTCAGGTGTGATGATTTTTTTTTCATTAATCCTAACAATGAATTATTTTGGTAGTTTTTTGCATTACAATCTGTGAAGCCAAGGAGCCTTGGGACCCCTAGGGAGCTTGTGCCCCCCCCCTGTGATTGAGGGGCCTGTGGGGGCCCTAAGCACGGCCCTGTTATAAGACCTAATTTATCTCCTTGCTCACTTATTGAATAATTACTTTTGGAGTAGAAATTCTAAAGAAAGAATCTTCCGTTTAAGTTACCATTGACATCATTCCAGTGTTGCCCAAACTAGAGAATATATAGAATTAGTTGCTGCTAATTATTTACACAATTTATTACGATACTTTCGTCTATTGTTTAAATGCATAAAGATGAAGATCAATAAAGATTATTTTTGAAGTCTTTAAAACAAAAATTGATATTCTAAATTAGCAGCAAATTTATATAACATAATGCACAGTAACTCAGGATCGTGCTTAGTGCCCCCGCAGACCCCACAACTGCCGGGGGGGGGCAAGGCGCCTTGGCTTTACAGATTGTAATGCAAAACCAAATTAACCAAAATAATTCATTGTTAGGATTATTTATATTTACTTGGTGAGCACACCCAAGTTTGGCACAAGGCCATTGTTAGGATTATTTATCATCACACTTGAAATATTCATCTATTTATCCATCTTTCTTTCTGCCTGCCTCTCTTGATATATATATTTGTATATGTATGTATATATGATATTTACTTGGTGAACACCCCCAAGTTTGGCGCAAGGCCATTTTTACGTGCTCTTACCCGGGCTTTATATATTCGGTGTTACCCTTCACCTAGATGAACTGCTCTCCCGAGCTAACGAGCCCCATCTGCCCGAGGCTGGGGCTCGTTAGCTCAGGAGAGCAGTTCATATATTATTTTGCATTTATTTTTATAAAATTCAGGGTTTTATCTTTTTTGTGATACCAAAATTTGTGGATTTTAAAATTTGTGTATTTTAACATTCTTTTAAGTAGATTAAAAAACAAGAATTCACTCGAATGACAATCACTAAATGAAAATCACTCAGAAAGAGCCGTTATATTAAAGTAAAGTAACCTCCCGGCACGATTTTAACACTTTAAACCATAAAGAACTGATATTTCGGCCCTGGTGACTTAAAGCAAAACACACAACAATATTTCAACCTCTACCATTGTATCCTGACTTAGCAATAATACCAAGTAGTCACTCACTCACAGACGTTATATTAAAGAACCATATTTGGGTTAAATAGTCAGTGTGTGTCTGTTTTGTCGTTGGTTACTAAGGCCGATATATCAGCAGGATCGAAAAGGTTAATACTTACTTAGCCATCCTGCCTGGCCCTTCATTAGCAATATTGTTTTAAATAGTATTTTTCTTTTCTTATAACTTATTATTGCTTAATTTTTTTTTCACAACTTTTTTTTGTTATTTTTATTTGAATTTTTTTTTTAAATTTTATAATAAAGAAATTCTTTGTTTCTACTTTCAGATTCTTTGTATCCATGGCTACAGGTATTTAAAAAAATTCTTTATTCAATGACCTTTTATTGTAAGATAAGTCATAACTTATATACATGTAGGTTATAGTTCTTCTGAAGCATCATAAAATTATTGATGTAAAGGTACAAAATTGCAAAGTTTATAATGCGGTATGATGCGGTTTTATCATATTTGGTAATATTTCAGAATCAACATTCCATTTTCAAACCAGGGGCTCAATCTAAGACGTGTTGTACAGACTCTGTAGTAGTTCTTGGATTCTTTTGTATATATATATATATATATATATATATATTCTTATATATATATTCTTATATATATAAGTCATACCCCAATAGGAAGGCAAAAGGGGTCTTACTAACCCAACCATAATTTTATTTTGTTTGATTTTCTATATTTTCTTTTCTGGTTTTTTTTTTGTCTCACTCCTTATCATCTGTAAATACTGTCAACGTGCAGGATTTTTTAAGTAGAATCAGCCCTCAGAGTGAATGTGGTATTTTGGTGACTGTTGTATGTTGTGGCAATGAATAAATGTATTCAATCATTATGAGAAGTGAATGGGTC
>JAUZSX010000052.1:1603529-1619864 GCA_034780655.1 Idiosepius hallami
GAGGGATTCGTGGATTTCTGTAGTATCTATTTGGGCTTCTGTAAGGAGGTCTTTTATACGGAGGCTAAATGGTTTTATAATATTTTTTCTTCCATTGAACCAATTGGTATATTGTGGGTGGAAAACACACTTGTTTGCAGGGTTTGATGGGCATGATGAGAGTTTTAGGCAGTATTGTAGTGCTAGTTTTTTTCTTCTAAGTGTTAGTGGGGGTTCGTTAGATTCTGTGTACAGGCTTTCGACCGGTGAAGTGGAGAAGGCTCCTAGAGCCAATCTTAAGCCTTGGTGGTGTATTGTGTTTAGTTCTTTTATATATGATTCTCTTGTTGCCCCATATATAAAGCATCCATAATCCAGCTTGGATCTGATTAAGGAACGATAGAGCTTCAGTAATGTAGTTTTGTCGGCGCCCCAGTCTGTATGGGCTAGTACTTTAATTAGTTGGATGGCCTTGTAGCATTTTGTTTTGAGGTTTTTTATGTGAGGTATAAAGGTCAGTTTTCTATCATATATTAGGCCTAGGTATTTGTGTTGTTCGACTACGGGGATGATATTGTTACCCAGTTTTAGGGTGGGGTCGTGGTGACTTCTTTGGATTTTACAGAAATGGATACATGTTGTTTTGTCTTTAGAGAATTTAAAACCATTTTCTGTTGCCCATTTATATATTTTGTTCAGACAGAGTTGTAGTTTACGTTCTGCGGTTGGTATATATTTTGATCGGTAGCAGATGAGTAAGTCGTCCACATATAGGGCGCAGTCAGTACCAGGGTTTATGTTTTTAATTATATTGTTTATTTTTATGTTAAAGAGGGTGACCGATAGGATGCTTCCTTGAGGTACACCCATTTCTTGCTCCTTTTGGGCTGAGAGTATATTGCCTAGTCTTACTTGGAAATGTCTATCATCTAAAAAATTGCAAATGAATTCTGGCATTCTGCCCCTAAGTCCGAGTTCATGCAGGTCTTTTTTAATGCCATACTTCCAAGTTGTATCATATGCTTTTTCTAGGTCAAAGAAGATTGTGATTAGGTGTTCCTTTCTAGCAAAAGCTTCTCTAATGAATGTTTCCAGTCTAATTAGGTGGTCAATGGGGCTTCTTCTTTTCCTGAAGCCTGACTGATACTCTGTGATCAGGCTTTTGCTTTCGAGGTACCACGTTAGTCTCTCATTTACCATTCTTTCAAAAGTCTTGCATAAACAACTGGTGAGTGCGATAGGTCGGTAGTTTGTTGGGTCTGTATGGTCTTTTTTTGGTTTAGGTATTGGAATGACTATGGCTTCTTTCCAGTTTTGGGGTATGTTGTTGTTCGTCCATATGTCGTTGTATATTTGTAGGAGGTAGTTGAGGGATGGTTTTGGTAGATTTTTTAGAAACTGGTAGTGGATTTCGTCAGGGCCTACTGCGGTATCGTGGGATTTTTGGATTGCCTCTTTTAATTCTGTTTTGTTGAAAGGTTGGTTGTACTGTTCCTCGTTTTTTGATTTGAAGTTAATTTTTTTCTTTTCTTTGTTCTGTTTTAGGGTTTGGAATTCTTTTGGTTGGTTCTTTGATGAGGAGTTTATGGCGAATTGTTCAGCTAGTTTGTTTGCAATATTTTCTTTGTTAGTAATTTTTATTTTATTGCAAATGAGGTGTTTAATTGGGTCTTTGTTGTTTTTTCCTGATATTTTTCTTACCGTCTCCCATACTTTTTTGATTTTGGTGTTCACATTTATGTTCGATACAAAGTTTCTCCAGGTGTTCCGTTTTGATTCTTTGATGATTTTTCGTGTTTTTGCTCTGCTATTTTTGAATTGATCTAGGTTTTCCTTAGTTGGATTTGTTTTAAATTTTCTTAAATTAGCACGTCTCATTCTCACGGCTTCTTGGCATTCCTTGTTATACCATGGTTTGTTGGCTTTTGTAGAAGGAGAGCTTTTTGGTATATTTTCTTTTGCAATAGAAAGGAGGGTATCGTTAAAGTATGTTATGTGATTCTCATTCTGGGTGTTTGCTTCTGGTGTCAATTTAGTTTTGCAGGAGATTTGGAATTTTTCCCAGTTAGCCTTTTTTAAATTCCAATGGGAGGGTTTGTCATTTGGTTCTGGGTTTTTGTTTTCTAGTAGGATTGGGAAGTGGTCGCTTCCGCATGTGTCATTGTGTGTACTCCAGTTATAGTCCATACATAGAGTTGGGTCACAGATTGTTAGATCAATAGCTGAGAGAGTGCCTGTTGCTGGGTGCAAATATGTATTTTCTTTGCTGTTTAGTAGGCATAATTGATTTTGATTAAGTAGAGTTTCGATTATTTTGCCGCGTTTGTCGTTTCTTGTACTACCCCATAATTCGTTGTGGCTATTTAGGTCCCCCATTAGCATGAATGGTTTTGGTAGTTGTTGGATTAGGGCGTTTAATTCAGTTTCTTTTATTTTTTCGCTTGGAGGGATGTATAATGAGCAGAATGTTATTGTTCTATGAAATGTTGCAGTAACTGCAACAGCTTGCATGTTTGTTTTTAGGTTTACTTTGCTCTGTGGGATGTTTTTGTTTATGAGTAGAGATGATCCACCTGTAGCTATGTTTGAATTCTTGTTTATGTGGTTATATGCGCAGTAGTGTTTTATATTAATAGTATTACCTTCTTTTAGGTGGGTTTCTTGTAGAGCGATTATGGCAGGACAGAAGGTTTTTATAGGTAGCAAAATTTCTTCAAAATTGGGTTTTGTTCCCCTTATGTTCCATTGTATTATTTTATGTGTCATGGTTTATTGGTGTGGCTTGGGATATTTTAATAGTCATAGTTTATTTGTTCTTTACTGGTTTTGTATCTACATTCATATTTTCAATATTATTTTGATTATCTGTGTTTTCAGATTGTGATTGTGGTTGTGTTGTCTTGGGAGGCCTTGATCTAGAGATTGAGCGTGGTCTTGAGTGGTCTGTCTTTTCTGGTTTGTTTTTATTTTGTTTTGTTTTTTGTTTCGTAGGGGATATATTACGTTTTTCAGCTTTAGAGGTTTCTACTGTGGATTCATTTGGAGTGTCTGTTTCCATTTCTTCTGAGGGGTGTAATTTGTATTTTCCACTCCTCTTTGGTGATGTGGGTTCTTGGTTTGTAGAGGTTGTTGGGTAGAGTTTTGGTTTTTGTGGTTGTTGGTCGTGCGTTGGGTTATTTTTTAAGGGTGTAGTTTGGGTTGAGGTGGAGACCTTTTTAACTTCGTTTGTTTCCTTTTGTTTTTCATTTGTGGTTTTTTGGATGTAGGTAGCTTTTAAGTTGTTTTGGAAATCAATCCATTCATTGGGTTCTAAATGTAGTAATTTTTCAATCAATTCATTAAATTTATCTTTTTTGGGTGAGTTGTCTGTTTTTCTTTTTTCTGTTATTTTAGCATAGGATTGAGGTTTCATGTAGGTTTCAGCAATCTTTTTTGCTTCTGGAAATGGGATATTTTTTTGATATTTGATGGCAATTGTCTCTTTTTCCAATTTCCAGCGTTCACAGGATTTAGAATAGGCTGGATGGTTTCCTAAGCAATTTATGCATTTTGCTTCTTTTTGGCATATGTTTTCTTCATGGTTAGTGTCCTTGGATCCACATTTACCACATGTCTGTACTCCTCGACAGACGTCTCTATGATGGCCAAATTTTTGACATTTAAAGCATCTTAAGGGTGCTGGGATGTACAACTCTACTGTTTCTATATTGTATCCAATCTTGATTTTTTGGGGAGGTTTAGGGCTGTTGAAGGTCAGAATATAAGTATTTGTAGGCAGTTTTTCATTTGCCTTTCTGATAAAAATTCTTCTGTATTCAATTACTCCTTGTTTTCTTAATTCATATTCTATTTCTTCATGGGAGGCGCATGATAATGCTTGGCTTTTAATTACTCCTTTAGACTGGTTGAGTTTTTGGTGAGGAGTTACTTTAATTTTAATGCTGTGAAAAGTTTTCATTGATTCTATTTTTGAGCTTTGTATTTTAGTTTCTATTTCTATTAGAAGGTTACCGTTTTTCATTTGTTTTACGGTTTTAGGTTTTATTTGGTTTGATAGGACTTTCTCGATTAGGAAAGGAGATAGGTTAGACATTGGTTTGTCTTCCAAAGATTCTATAACATAGAATTTAGGGAATTCTGAATTTAATACTGTTTCATCTTCGGAATCCGATAGTGTTCGTTTGGGTTTTTTGTTTTGACTCATAAGGTATTTCTTCTTATTCATTGTCTGTGCTCCCCACCCACCTCGGAGCCCGATTTTGGGACCTGTCAAGGGGGAAACCCGTCGCCTTGAAAGATCAGGGCTACACAGGACAATATACTCGCCTACTTATGAAAGACACAGAGTATCTGGGATCATGTTCTTATTACCGCCCCAATTTTACAGTAAATAATAACTAGACTGCAGATGTCTGGATCCGTATATCATCATATAAACGATTGACCCTTGGCCAGCGCTTTCTATTGTCTACCGACTTGTTCATAGTAATTTCTTTTTACTCCAGTGTTTTGTTGTTGATTACTGGTCTTGTTTGTGGATATTTTTGATTTTCCAGTATGGGGGTTACTTGTTTTAGTGGTAGACGCTAGGGCTTGGCCTGACCGGCCGATTGGTCTGATCGGGCCCCTCCGACCACCCGTCTAGTTCAGGTAAGGGCCAAAGTGGTGTGTTGGATGTCGAAAGTTTTTGTTCTCTAACTTTACGACTCCCTCAACCACCAGGTTCCCGTTCCCAAACATCACGGGACGCCACCTACGGCCAACAGGTGGCCCCTTGAGGGACTTTTACCCTCTGCTGGGGATAGCAGTCGGCGTATTCTAATGCCCCGTCGACAGGGCGGAAAAACAAATAGTACGATCACTGATCAAAATAGCTTAAAACGTACAATAAGAAAACTTATTATCTGAAGCTACATTTTATTCTAACAAAAATATTTGATCTTATAAAATTAGTTTTGGTCATATTTCAACTTTTTTTTTATATTAAGATAGTTCACCTTACAATTTTAATCTACAGTCTGTCGCCTCACAAAACATACAGAAAGTGTCTTAGTCAAAATATTTGCTGCTATGAAGGTTAATGTAAAGATTAAAGTATTCATAAAATTATATTTTCTTTCTTATAAATTTTTCAAACCTCATCCTAAGGATTTCAGAAAATAATAAGTATTTTTCAGACTATTGTCCTCATTTTCATTTTGACCAAATTAACATTTAGCCTTCATCAAAGTATTATAAAGGGATTCATTTTGTTTTTTTGTTACCTTTTTTGAAATCTAGTGTCGTATCTATTTTTAATGGGTGATTTGTTTATGTTGTCAGGCGTTTCTTTAAGACTCCACATGTGTTTGTTTTTTTTTCTGGTATATTCTATTTCTAATAGATGTTTTTTTTTTCATTAATCCTTTTATCATTAAGATGGAATAATATATTCAATTCAAATACAATCAGATGTGGTTTAAAAAGAAAAAAACTTGAAACCTAAACTATTAATAAATTAACCTCCTTTTATTTAAAGTAATATTCTTTTTAAGGAACTGATTAAAAAAAAAGTCTGTAAATTGAGCAACTATGCATTAATGATATAACTTACTTTGCTTTCAGCAGCTTGTTTAATTTCTGCCAAATGAGTGGCACATAATGAATGGAGGGTGGACATGTCACGGGCAAAATCTCCAGCAGTTACACCAGGGCTGTTGGGGCACTCGGGCACATCCTTTCAAAAGAAATAAAACATATAAAACCTTCCTCAGTTCAGGTGATCTGAATCATCATAAATACCTAATGGTTTGCTCAGAAGAATGTTCTCTATTTTTCCAGAAAATCAAATGCAAATTTGGTTCATAACTTTTTGCATAAAGTTACAAATAAACAAAATGAAATAACCTTAAAATGTATTTTTATTTATATATAAACATATTTGTATTGGAAATAAAATCAAAATGTAAAGAAATATAAAAATATTAAATCATGAAGTTAAAAAAAATGAATATCTGTTTCTATAATTAAATAAAATTTTGTGAATTTATATAAATCAAAAGTAAAAGACTTACAAAAATATTTGAAATATACTTACAGATAAGGTATCAAGAAAATTTATCATTCTTTCTTTGTTCGTCTTAATAAATGGATTGACAACTTTCATATAAGGTTCCTATAAATTTCAAAAACAAAAAAAATCTTTTGAGTCTTTAGGCTGAAATATCTCAGCAACAACAGATTATCTTCTTTAAGTGACAGAATAAGCATAGAATTTTATGAGAATTTACAGTTAAACATCTTTCACTTTTAATATAGATAATTTTATCTAACTTTTAGTGACCTGTTCGGATGATTTTTTTGTACACATTGTATAATATTGATTTCTAGTAATTCACAATAATTGTTAAATACTATTTTCAACAAAATTTATAACTGTATGACTCTTAGAATAAAATATACATGTAAAAAAAAGTCTTGTCAAGATATTATTGGCTGAATAATTATATAAAACTAAAATTATTTCAAAGAACAGGAAATGCAAATATTAAAACAAGAGGAAAATCTAGAAAGTTCACCTTAGCACCAAATTCAACTAAATTGGCCAAGTTTTGCAAAGCTTTTGCCACAAGCTTTAATGATCGTATTGCCATTTCTGTAGGTGTTTCTGAAAAAGAAAAGAAAATTTCTTTAAATAAATATTTTTAACAGAACATATTTAAACATACAATTATTTTTAGTAGCTTTAGCTTTTAATATCTAACATAATACACAAAACCATGCATTGAGCTGTAAGACTATCATCGACTGGTACGATTACTTAAAACAACATTGGTCTTGCAAATGTAGTATTAGTTATAATTCCTGGATAAAATTAATAGAATACAAAGATAATAAACATAAATTTATGTTATTTTACACCATTTAAATTTAGATACAAATAAAAGGCAAAAATATTTTATAAGATGAGGTTAACCTTTTACTTATTTCCACTGCCAATTGAAAAATAAAATCATAACAATGAAAACTTCTTTTTGTTTTGTTTTGTTTCATATCATTTTACATTTAAGATAAAAAATAAAAGATTGAAATTATTGGCCTTAACTTTATCAAAAAAAGACTCTTTGCAAAATAATTTGCTCAAAAATAAAAAAAACTCTTAATGAATTTTATTCACGCATAAAAACTAAAAGAGATTGAAATGGAATAAATATTTTTAAATTAGATTTCTGGCAAAATTCTTCAAAAATACCATTTTATTTTTAGGTAATTTCAATAATCATGCTTAATATAAGAAACATTTTCTTGAATGCAGTATACCAAATTATATGAATTAATGATCATATAAATAATTTCATCTCTATATTTTTAAACTATTTATTTTGATAAGAGTATAAAAATACATACCTGATATCAAATTGAAAGACTTAGGGTTTAATATTGCAGGACATAGGAGTCGCAAAAAGATGAATCCACTAGAAAAAAATATATATATTTGAAGTTAATGCTTATAATTTATTTGAAAATTAAACTTCTATTTAAGACAGGACAAACGGAATAAATTTTTCAGTATAAGCATGAGTTTGTTCTTTATCAAATATCTTAATCACAGAAGAGATTATATTAAGATTTTAATTAGTAAGGAATCTAAAAATTTAATTAAACACTTTATTATTAAAATACTTAAATCAAGGTTCAAAAAAAACTTTCTAAATGGAATAACACAAAAAAAATTATCATTAAATACATTGTATTATGTTTCTCTAATTCTTGTTTTAGAATTTGAATTACAAAGAATAAAGATTATAGTGAAATCAATATGATTGACAAGAAACTATTATTAAAAAAACATTTGTTATAAATTATTACTATTATATGATGTGGGGAGGTCCACTTGCCCTAGTGGGTGGCCATCGGACTTTTGAATCATAATACGTTTATTTAATTCCTAGTTGTTCCATTTGTGTTCATAATTGGACCAATACCCTAGGAAAGGTAAGAATCCCCACATTCCCTCCAGCTATGTGAAATAGTGCACAATATGTTTTTAAATAAATTACGTGGGCAGAAAAAAGGGGTTTATCGAAATATTCTTGGCATTAAATGACCTAAAGTTTTGTAAATATTCAAGCAACTTACCAATTTGAACAACTAATATAGTAGAATACTTGCTAGAAGAGCTTTTAAGAAGTAGATTTTATAAGTAATAAATTTTGATTTTGAATATAATTTTATGAAGCATTAAGATTATCTTTTCTTTTTTGACAGATGAAGAAATACCTAATTGATTTTTATAAACATGAAAATATAAGTAAATAACAGTTTTTCTTGGGTTTTTTTAAAGGTACAGACCACTAGAAATGACAAAAACTATCTTACCTAACTACACGTGTACGCACACTTTCATCATCTGGCCATTTGGCTTTTGCACTTCTTTGCAAACAAAAGCAAATATGGCGTAACATCCTAAAAAGAAACAAACATTTTAAATATTTTATTTATTAAATATTTTAACAAGAGAAAAATTTCTTTATAAATTATCAATATTATATAATCTTTAAATCAATTTAAAAAAAAAAATGGTAAAAAAAGTTTTATATAAAAATATTTAAAAGTACATATTGACTATGACTATAATATTTAAATTTCCACTTAAGTGAACCATATATTTCAGCAATTATAATACACTATACAAAAAATGTCTTAATTTAAAAAAAAAAAATTCCTGGTTCAGTAACTTTTGATCCACCCTATATCAATAATCAATGTCTTCCTAACACAATTTTAAAAAATACAAGTCATTTACTAATTCTTTATTCTTTAATAAGAGTTTTAACAATATTTGATATGTAAAATATTATTCCACTCGAATTCTTTTTCTAGTAAAAAAGTATTTTATCAATTTTAAAAACAAGTATAAAAACAATGAAAAACACTTACATTGGACAATATTCAGTTGATCTAAAAATATCATCCACAACACCATTTAAAAGTGTTAAAAAATGTTCTACATTTCCTTCTAATTCACCAGAGTTTTCCATTCGTGCTGGATCAAGCTGTTAAAAAAAGTTGTAGAAAAATAACTTTTGTTACAAAATTGAATTTAAGAACATATATGATGGAGAAAGTAAGATTTTAAAATTGTCTGAATGACAGATGGATAAAAATTTCATTGATTTTATTTCATTCTTTACAAACAGATAAGAATTGCTGTTTTACATAATTATTAGTAACAAGAAAATTATCCAAAATAAAAGCTTTAGATTCTTGAAAACTAAAACTCCCTCGCTTTCTCTGTTAAAATATATTTTTTTATTATAAGGTTTTGCTAGGATCACAGCATGGGATCTGGTTTTCATTTCATTTTTCACCTAAAATATTTTATACTAAATCTAATATCTATGAATCAAAAAAAAATATTAAGATTTAATATAAAGAATCTACTAATAGAGCTGCAAATAATTCATTTATGTCAATTTAGTAAGTTAAAATTGATGGTTCACTGTTAAAATATTTGGATACTTTATTTATGTAAAATGTTTATTTCTATAGTTTTTAACTAGGCTATATATACTCTAAAATAATGTGTTTGAAAACTGAACGTAATTTAGGAATTAAATTTATTATTCGGACTTTTGTCTGTTGGTCTTATAAATCCAATTATTTGTTTTTCTAATCAAGTCCACACTTAATTTTTCAATTATAGTTTTAATTTTTATTTTTGGGATAAAGCTTTGTAATTAACTTTATTATTTGGACTTATGTCCTTCATCTTAGTAGGTTCTTGATGTTTCAAACACTACGTTTCGGCCTCGTCTCCCTCAGGCCGTCTTCAGGTGTTTTTAACCTACTAAGATGACGACAAAAGTTGGAATAATAAAGTTAATTCCTAAATAAAGGTAAGAGAGAAAAATCTTTGATCTTGGACAATAAATACTCTTTCATTACAAATTGATATTTACATACCTCACATGACTGTTTACTTTCTATTATCCGATGTACACAGTCTTTAGCTGCTTTGTTTACAAACGTTGATGCTGTCATTTTCATGTACTGATCCATTAATGTAGTGGCTAGTGACGTTGCTCGGAACAAAGTTGAAACTTCATCTGCACAAAAGGAAACATTAACAATTAGTTTCTAAAGAAATGTCACTATAATGATAAGAATAACAAAAAAAATGCTGCCTTTATATAAAAAAAAATAATAAACATTAAAAATTAAACATTTAATAATATGCATATTTATTATGTGTATTATATCCCTCATCTTTATAATTTTTATATTTGTTAAATTCACAACACTTCAGACGATTAATCCTTTTGTCTTTTTTCTTATAAGAGTTTTTCTGTTGATTAAATCTAGACTGATATAATTGGGCTGCGTATATAATATGGATATTTCTTTTTTTTTTTCCATTAAATTCCCAGACTTTTGAAATCAGTGTTGTCTTTAGACTTAGACAAATTACTCCTCAGAGTTAATGAGCCTCATCTGCCCAAGGCAGCTGAATAGTTTTAACTGGTATTTGAACTTTTATGATAACAGTCAAAACCTTTAGCAATCCTCCAACTTGTCAAAATACAAATAGAAGCATGTAATGTTGTTGGAAAATAAACTATATATCAATGTATCAGAGATAATTTATTTAAAACACAGTAAAAAAATCAGTATTTTCTTGACACTGAAACTAATCCAACTGTTACTCAAAAATCAAGATCAAGATGCTAATATTCAGGGCCGTGCTTAGGAGCCCTGCAGACCTTGCAATTGCAGGGGGGCCGCAAGGCTTCAGAGATTACTTGTAATGCAAAATTACTAAAATAATTGTTATGATAAATTAGGAAATCAATATTACACATTATGCCTATCTCTCTATATATATATTTGTACACATATGTATATATAGTCCAAGGTTCCAGTATGTTGAGGGGTGCAACTTGCATTTTTTAGGCTAAACAGGCCGCAAGGTGCAGTCTGCGTCGGGGCCGCCAAGTGGCTAAGCATGGCACTGCTAATATTTTTATTTTTCTTTACTTTCGGCACTGAAACTTGTGTATGTTTTGAATTAGGCCATTTGACTTGGAACATTTCTGTTCCACTACAAAAATATAATTATCATCTCAATCAAAAATAATAGTGTTAGTACATTGTTTTAGTGAGTAGCTTATATCAGAATTATTGGTATGTGAATGAAATAACAAAAAGCAATGAATGCTAAAAATGGGACATCTACTAATAAAGAAATGAATAAAATAATAATAATAATATCCTGACTAAAACTATAGAAAAAGAAAATCTAATATAAAACAATTTTAGTAAATAATAAATTGAAAAATAACAGCAACCAGTTTCCAGATCCATTTGTCACAGATTTTACATATTATATTTACTTAGTGAGCACCAACCCAAGTTTGGCAGAAGGCAATTTTACGTGCTCTTACCTGGGCTTTTTACACTCAGTGTTTCCCTTCACCTAGATGAGCTGCTCTCCCGAGTTAACGAGCCCCATCTGCCCGAGGCAGCTGAAGGTGAATGTAATGGTTTATATATATATATATATATATATATATATATATATATAAATGTGTGTGCGTGTGTGTGTGTGAGTGTATATATGTCAGTTTAGTGATGGACCTTTTATGTGTGTGTTTGTGTGTTTGTTTGTTTAAGTGGTGAATGACAAACAGTTATAAATATAGCGAACTGTATTTATTTATAAAAAATATGAACTTTTTAATAATCCAATGAAATCAAGATTGATCAAAGAAAAATATTCTTATTCATATTAATTGAAACCCTTAACTCATTCCGTTTAAGAAACAATTATAACTTCTTTGTATTTCTTTACAAATTTTGTTTTGAAGATGGTGTCCTCCTTTAGGAGTACATTCTTGAGTTTTGTCATTAAATGCTACCACATCTTAGCCGTTGTCCGTTCTACTGATCTATGGTTACTAAAAAGGCGAAGTGTTTACTTGCTCATGGTTTCTTTCTCGCAGTGTTGTCACTCGTGCATGTCCGGCAATAAAAAAAGTTTATGTTTTCTTTTTCTTCTTTCTTTTTTGCAAGCATCCTCCCAAAAGGGAACCCATACGCTCATCTGAACCGCTCATCTGGACCGTTGTCTCCAACGTGATGTCTCCCAGGGACCAAGACGGAGGACAGTCATACTGACTAAGAGTGACAAGTAATAATAAGTAAAAAATAATAGGTCCATAACTATTTATAAATACGTTCAAGTCACATTGGAGACACCAGTTTCCATAAGATTAAGCAACTGAAGGCCCACAGGGTTCAAGACGGAGGACAGTCATACTCGACAACGAGTAACTGCCAATGATGATGACAATAATAAGTAAAAAATAATAGGTCCATAACTATTTATAAATACAATCAAGTCACATTGGAGACATCAGTTTTCATAAGATTAAGCAACTGAAGGCTCACAGGGACCAAGACGGAAGACAGTCATACTCGACTACGAGTGACCGCCG
The DNA here is from genome assembly GCA_034780655.1 of Idiosepius hallami. Lineage (NCBI taxonomy): Eukaryota > Metazoa > Mollusca > Cephalopoda > Idiosepiidae > Idiosepius > Idiosepius hallami. The sequence continues at coordinate 1,615,985 of JAUZSX010000052.1, forward strand.
ATGATGATGAAAGCCAGCCTCGCGTCAAACTCTACTCGTAAAGACAGTGCGGTTTTCATTTGCGTCGAATTTCATTTTGTCATCTCACGAATCAGCTTTCTCTACCTTTTTCTCCTCCTTCCAACCCCCAGCCCCTGATATGGGGTTGATGTGTCTTTGCTTGTATCTCTCGTGGCTTTTTTGTTAAAGACTGATCAGATTACACACATAAAAAATAGCAAGCCTTTTTAACAAGTCGACGAGCCAAACTGTTATTGCGTTACTTAAACAATTAAAGCATGATATTTATACATCAAGTATTAATATAACATCTAAATATTAATCTGCATGTCTAACGTCCGTCCGATGTCACAAATAACAGTTATAATTATAACAAACAGTATTTACAGAGTAACAAATTACCTCCCTTTACACCAATTACTGAGTGCTTGTACATTCAACCTGTGGTTTTTCACTGGAATCAGGGTGGCAACAAGTCTCCTCTGAGATCCAGCTAGTTCTGGGCAATTCCAATCAAAGACTGTATGGTGCAACATCTCATGGGTTTTCATTCTCTGCGTCCAATTTGCACATACACCATTGAGTGTCCCCACTCTGTTAACGCCCGATTGTGATTTCTGAAGGATTATCTATATATTAATACGCTAAAAACTTCGTTGGTTATCATGACGTCATTCGCTAGCAAACTTTTGATTGGATAATAATTACAGCCAAGGAAAACTTGAAGAAAAAAAATGGATGCCATTTTATCTTTACTATACGTTTATTTTCATGTTTTTTTGTTTTTTTTTTACGGAAGTTCTTATAGTCTGATTATGTGATGAAAAGGTTCATGTTTATGTGAAGTTTAGGTTATCAACTACCGTGGAATTTACACGGGTTCTGCTTGTCTTCTATAAATATACCAGTATATCTCTGGGATATTTTTGCTGGATCAGTTTCAGAATCTTAAGAATCTGCTTGCCAATACTTTAACTGTAATGTTGCTATGCGTTTGGGCCAGCTTAATATTATATTTACTTGGTGATCACCAACCCAAGTTTGGCACATGGCAATTTTTACGTGCTCTTACCCGGGCTTTTTACATTCAGTGTTACCCTTCACATATACGAGCAATATATGATAGTATTATATTTACTTGGTAAGCACCAACCCAAGTTTGGCACAAGGCTATTTTTACATGGTCTTACCCGGGCTTTTTACATTCGGTGTTACCCTTCACCGACTTGAACTGCTCTCTCGAGTTAACAAGCCCAATCTGCCCAAGGCTGCTAGAGTGAAAGTAATGGTTTTGCTTGGGATTTGAACTCGCGTAATACGATTCCAGAGCCCGAGCTTTTACCAATGCTCCACTGTCGCTACCAGCTTAATATGCTTTGGCTCTGATCGTTTGATTTCAGAAGTGCCGAGCCGGCTGCATATAAAAGAAGGGACTCGGTAAGATTATGTCAGAGGGAGTCTGACCACGGCTAAGAGAGCCATGGCTAAAATAAATCCGTAAAAACTACCCTCGTTCCTCGTCTTGTTCCATCTACCTTTCAGCAGGCCAGTGGGGGACACTCCACTCTGCTGGAATCTTGGAAGAACCCAGAAGACAAATAACACCAAAAATGTAAGCAGCTCTTTCAGGTTCCAGCTCGACCCTGCCAGCGACATTAATTGTCTGTTGACATGTGTGTAAAGACCAGCCATAATGCAACATAACTTTTTTTCTCTACTTCTCATTTTAAAATGAAATGGGGATCAACTTATTGGCCAGGTACTCTCTTCTAGCAACATTGGATATTCTACTTATTCTTGATAAAATAATGAAGCACAGATAGCAGTTCTTTCCTCAATCCATGCACATGTTGAATGTTTAATAGCATTGGGTTGTGCCAGCCACTGAGGATGTTTGCTGTTATTCAAGGCCCGAAACCTTCAATGAAGTGGACAAACAGCACTGGTGATGCGCATGGATTTTAGAACCAATAGCTTTAAAATTAATTGCATTCAATAAAACAAAAAAATATTTCTGATTCGCTTTTTTTGAGCTGATTTTTTTTCCTCTTGAAAATGTTTTAGGTTGATACCTGCCATCAAATCTGGCGTTGGTGGTTTTGAAGTCGAGGTCTATAACTTTGACCCCAAAATCCTAATTTTAATATTAACCTCCCGAATAAGTCAACTCTTTTCTCTGGTTTTAATCTCTTGAACAGAATGTTTCAGTAAGCATCAGAGATGAGGCACATTCTGTGTCGGGGCCTGCTATGTGGCTAAGTATGATACTGACTAATATAAGGTAATTTTTGGTAATCTACAAAATTTATTCATATTCATTTGAATGTCAATTTCAGTTTTTTTCATGTCAAATCAAAATTACAGTAGAAATTAAATCAAATTTTTAAATAAATAAAATTTTTTAAAAGGCTTAAATGATGCAGGTTTTGTTTAATATATTTTTTTTATTTGTTATATCCCCGAAATATAACAAATAAAAAAATATAATAACAAAACCTGCATCATTTAAGCCTTTAAAAAAAATTTATTTATTATATATTATAGGATGCTTCAGAAGAACTATAATTTATAAATTTTTAAATATAAAAACCATTATGAGTTACTTTTCTTAGTAGACCAGCAAATATCATTGTGGGCCTCCAGTTTGATATATTTATATGTGGATCCTGTAAATATTCCATTGACCCTAGTTTACAATACTTGGTTTGAATGAATAACTTTATTTCAACTTAGGTGTATGAAATTAAACAATTAGAAGACCTTGCTAAACTTAAAAATCAATTTTTGACTTCAATTGAACTTATAATTCTTTCACAGTGGCTTTTTCAGTTTTTCCCTTCCCATCATCACTTATTTTGTTTAAGGGGTTTTTTTAAATTGAAAGATGTGTTCTAGCAATGTAAAAAAAAACACATTTAAAAATAGTTTGTTTTAAAACTACTTTGCTTCAAAATAAATTTTCTATTATTCATTTGAATTCATAACATTTTCTTGAAATAGCAAAAAATATTTTCTTTTATTGAAAAAAACTTTCATTTTTACCTTGGCCTTATTAAAATAACAAGGCTCTTTGGAATCAACCATTAATGGGTTCTATTTTCCTGTGAGCATTTATAGAATAATATTTTCTTTTCCCTTCTGTATGCATATGTTTGTTTGCGAATTGATGTTCTAGGATTGTTCCAAAAGTAATGCCTTCTATTTCTTATATTGTAAATTGTATTCTTATGATGAATAAACTTCATCACATGAAAGTTTCATCTCTCTATTGTAGATTTTGACAATGTGAGACTCTTAGAAAGCAATGAATGGATCGGAGGGGATTGCAAATTGCATTGTTATGATGACTGAACTTATGCATTCATCACATGAAAGTTTCATTTCTCTGTTGCAGATATTGATGGTGTAATACTCTAAGAAAGCAAAGAATAGATCAGAGGGGATTGCAAATTGCATGATCATGATAACTGAACTTATGCAATCATCACCTGAAAATGTCATCTCTCTGTTGCAGATATTAATGGTGTGATACTCTAAAAAAACCACCCCTATCATTGACTTGCGTTAGAAGTAAAAATATGTGTCATTAAATATTCCAAAAATGTAATGCATTAACATCAACCGGTGTTTTGTAAAAATGACCTTGTGCCTAACTTTGGTTGGTGCTCGGCCAAATATATATATATATAAATATCCACCAGCTCTTGTTTGCATAAATATGAGACAGTGGATAGACAGACCTCGGAATTGTAATATGAGGGTTCAACCCTTGTCATTCCGTTTGTGCTTATATTAGAACTAAAACTTGTAGGAATGTACCTAAGAGACTTCAGGTCACTACTATCATGCTAAAAGACATTGTTTATTAACCTCCTTACTC
>JAUZSX010000052.1:1620632-1630935 GCA_034780655.1 Idiosepius hallami
GTTTTGACTGGGATTTGAACTCGCGTAACACGATCTCACAGCCCGAGCTTCTACCAATGCTTCACCGTCACTGCCCATTTATATTTTCGCTTATATCATTCCTGCCACCATACGCTAATCCACATTTATAATATTTACCTCTTTAAGGGTTGTGTATTCTTCAGGTGGCATAATCACTTCATGTAAGTATCTAGCTTTGATGCGTATAGAGCCCATATCCCCACGACTGGCCACATTGACTGGTTGTAGACTGTACCACTCATCAATATAATCCCCACTCTTAAGGTCAGCTAATTCCAAAGTTGTTTGCACTATAATAAAAAAAATTTTATAGAAGCAATAAATATTTTTTTAAAAAGATATATATTCTAAAAGAAACTGTAGAACTGTAATAGCAAATAACAGGATTGAATATACAAGGCTAAAATCTTTAATTAATTAACTCATTAAAATCCAAGTTCTCAGGTCCATTAATTTTTTATGTGGCTATACAAATCAAAGTAACAAACATTCAGAAGCTTCCAGCGCAACTTCTACTAAAGATTGCTGTATTTATATAACAAACAAAAAAGCACTGAATACACAGTAAAAATAGGATTAATAAGTAACTGATATTCTGAATGTCTTTTTTTTGTATATTTACAATATACTTTTGATACATTTTAAACTATTTTAAATTTATTTTAAAATGAATCCAAGAAAAAAATAGAATATTTAAAAGGTAATTTATTGCATTACTTTTAACAGAAATAGATACTAGATTAAATTAGTTTGTTTTGTTAAATAATATATCAAATTTAGTTTGAAATAAATTATTAATTAAAAAGAATAAAAGAACTCAATATCTAAAATTAGAATTTATCATATTATTATATAAAAACTTGATATTTTAACAGTAATAATACACTAGTATTTCAATGAATTACTTACCAACTTCAACATCTTTGGATCGACGGCCCTGATTTACAATAGAGACTGTGAAGCTTTCAACATCTGGTGGAATGTCACTGTACAAAAGAATAAAAATACTTTCAGGCCAAGCTAACAACTACGTTTAACAGTATTTTTTTCAAGGTATAAAAATAAATGAAAGGAAGAAAAAGCTGCAATCGAACTTACTCTAAGATGAAATCTTCACCCCAGTAAGGATTAGGACACTTGGCAACCTGAGTGCGACAGACTTGCACCGTGTTCAGAGACACCATACAATATGGGTGTGGCAACTGTTTGTTGGGTAATTCTCGCCCATCAAAGATTTCAATTGATAAACTTCGAAGTTCTTTCAATGCAATGGACAAATGGTGTGTTTTAGGGGGTTGAATATTTACACAGTAAGGTTTTAGTGATTGAATCCAGTGCTAAAGAAAAAAAAAACAGGAAAATATATTAAATCAAGCAAAAATGACAACGATGTTAATATCTAAAATGCTGTGTATTTAACATTCTGTAAAAAATTAAATCAAATCAAATTAATTAATAGTCTAATTAGTTAAGACAGAATTTGTCAAAATTTGAGATCTGGCTTGACCATTTAAAGACCAGAGGTAAAAAAAATTGTTTAATGGCATTTCAACTCTTAGGTCAATAAACGCCTAATAGATTTTTAAATTTAACCAATTTAGATCAATTAGTGAGAACTTTTTAAAAATCTATAACAATATGGCCTGAAAATTTTGAATTAGACATGAACATCTTTATTTAACTCTATTCTGATCTCAAGCACACACAAATGAAAATCAAAATTATAAACTTGTCAACTTTAATTAGAAAAAAAATCAACATTCATAATTTTTAAAATCTTTATGACTTGTCTTTAATATGATCATAAATCTGATTAAATTATATCTTAAGATTACGCCATTGTTCATCACATTGTAGTAATTATTTATGTTCATCTTTACCAAAATATTTTTATAGCTAATACCATTACTTAATAATGCAACACAAAAGAACTTATTGGTATACAATTATATTTTATATTCTAAAATACAAAATAAGAATGTGCTTTTAGACTGCAATTTATTAAAATTATTCAAAACAATGAAACTGAATTAGTTTTCTATGATTTAGATTACATCTAAAATTCATTTTTTATGAATAAAACTAAAATTAGATTGTTTCATAAAGATTTCCACCTTTAATAACAATAAATATGAAATATTCATACCAAATTATTTAACTCCTTTTCAATAATTAGCTCATAATAATCACATCAAAGGTAAAATACTTTTTAAATTATAAAAAAATTTAAAATTCAGATTTTGTCTCATAAATTAAAAAAACTACTTTTGGAGTCAATAACAAAGGCTGTTTTCTATTAATCACATAATTTAGACCATGTTGTCATAAAAAAATCACTTAATAATCTGTAAAAGCACTAGGCATAACTTCTTTTTAAAATTATGTATAAATCATAAAATTTGTTTCTATAACTTTTTCAAAGCAAAATTTGGTTTCATTTATTAATTTGGTATTTCAATCTTAATCAACACTTTAGATGCTGAAATTTTGGTTAGCTTTATCTTAAAATTCAAACAATTACAATTCAACTTTTTATTTACTTTACAAACATTTGTTTGTCTATTTTTATCCCCCCCCCAGTACAGGTCATAGAATGAAAAATCCAGAGTGATAGAGACCTTTGGACTCACAGACTAATTAAGTGAATAATAATAATTTTTAAGATATCCATTATTTAGTTTACATAACCAACAGTAATCAACAAACAATAAATGATATTTGAATCAGAGAATAACTAGAAAATTATTTGGTTTTATTTGGTTATATGGTGTTATTTGAATCAAAGAATAATTTTAAAATTATTTGGTTACTATTTAGTTAAATATGGTTATATGGTGTTATTTGAATCAAAGAATAATTTTAAAATTATTTGGTTATTATTTAGTTAAATATGGTTATAAAGTATTATTTGAATCAAAAAATGATTAAAAATTATTACCTGAGCTTTATCTGCACTGTCGGCACAAAGGTAGTTGACAGAGATGTGGTTGTAGGCTTTGATGATCAGTTGGAAACAATTAGGCCTGCATTAATCAAAAAAGGAGAAATACTTTTTATTGAAAGAAAATAAAAAGAGTTTCAATAAAAATTAAAAAATAATTTTTTTTTAATTGATATATTTTTTATATGTGAATATGAAAAATTGTTAGATATAGTTAATTTTCGGAATTAGTAATTTTGAAATTTGTTACAAATTCGAGCAAGACATTCAAACTGAATTTTGATGAAACTTTTTTAAACATCAAAAATCTAATTTAAATATCTATCATTGATCAATTATTATCCTTGTTTATTTAGATTAAATAATTCAAAAACTTGCATAGAAAATATGTTCAATTTAGTTTTAGGAATTAGTAGAAATATCAATTTTGATAAACAACTAATACTCTGCCGATATAGTTTAAATCAAAATTCTCATGAAAACATAAAAATCAAATAACAGTCAAATAAGAAATGGACAATCAGAACTAATTACAAAATCCAAATTATTCAAGAAAAAATAAATATAATTCATATAAATATTTCTAAAAATCAATATAAAAGAAAATCATACCTTCCAAAAAAACTGTCATGTACAGGGTACAAAGAACTAAAGGCCAGATCTATCATTCCTTTGGGCTTGGATCTCTATTTAAATTAACAATTGAAATTTCATTTGAAAAAGCATAATAATTAAGAACTGCATAAACTGACATAAGTTTGATGAAAAATGAGATTAACTTAAATTCATGTATTACAGAGTGTTTTATAATCATTAAAAGACAAAACAGAGACAAGTGAATTTTTCTGCTTTTATATCTATCTATACATTAAGCATTAGAACATATTATTATTATTATTATATTATGAATGAGTGAGAGAAGAATTTTATCTGTTTATTCATTTAATATTATTTTTATTGTTGTTTTGAGTTATTTGGTTTGTTAAGCTGATTGTTGGAGTTTTTTCTTTTTTTTTTTTTTTGGGAGAAGGAGGATTTCTAAAGTGACAAATTCAAATATATGATATTCAGGATGTTTTTGATTTTGGAAGTTTTTAAATTAATATTGAGGTTTTAGTTTTTTACCTTTTTTTTTTTTTTAAACAAATCAGTCTTTAACTTTTTCATAAAACAGATATAATGCACAAGTTATGTATAAGGTACAAGTAATATGTGACATCATTTTTAACAAAGTTGGCAAAATTCGTTGAGTTTCAATGTAAATAATGCAAACCATTATAGAAGACCCCCTCAGCATTTTATAATGATTTTGTAAAATTAACACTAAACCCAAGATTGAAAAAATTAAAGAAATATTGCCTTTTAGATAAATGAATAATTGCATATAATATTTAGTGAATCCATGCATACAGTTATGACATTTTTTAGAAAACTAATTGAATTTATGCACACACACACATTATATATTAATTTTTATAGTAAGATTGCTTATATTTATAGTTAGAGTGCTCAATATCAGTGATAGAGCGTGTATATTAGTTAAGTGAAGACACAGAGTCAACGGCCTTCCGGGACTGTCAGTTTCTTGCCTGTGCAGTCATGATGACTGGGTAGGCGAGAAACTGACAGTCACTGAAGGACGTTGACTACGGGTCTTCACTTAACTAATATAAATTGTTCAATTAAGTTACATTCAGAGAAAATTGCCAAAGCTCACACTAATCCTAAAATGTACAAATTAAAATCAAAGTATAAGAATGTGCATTCTTTATTGTAGAAGAAAAAAAATATTGAGTATATGCTATATATCAAATTATGTCCTTCAAACTATTTTTAGAAAAAGAACACTGTAAATATATGGACATTTAAATTTTACCTTTTCATTTTCAAAAAATCGAAGTTGTCGTTCTGTACCATTAAGAATAAAATACATATTCTTCCATTTTTTAGGTTTTTGTCCTGAAAAAAGAAAAAAAAATCAGAAAAAAATTAAAGTAATGGTCAATAAGTTATTTCATATATTTACTGCTTTGCTTGGGTATAAAATCCCAGGCAATGAATTGCAATGTTTACTTGACGTTTGTGGTAATTTGTCCCATCTCCTGACTAAAATGGGTTCAGCCCATTCATTCATATATCTTTGCTGCTTGGCACAGGTTTCGTATCTGTAACTTTTAAGCAAAATGCAAAACTGATTTAAGCCAATTCAGCAATTAAAAATTTGTACGTATTTCTACTCAATATTAGAATTTATATATTTTGTTCAAATGTAATAAGGTGGGATAATCTACCACAGAAAATTTTTAATTGGCCTAATGCCATATTAGGGCTTCATGCTCACCTCTATAAACACTAAAATTAATCATACTTGCCAAGTGAAGCCAGGTCACTTAACCTTGTAATTTTGGTAGCAGAGAAAGCCGTAATAATAATCCTGAATTCAGAAATGGTTAAATGTAATGATAAAAGAATTAGTGCACTTCCAACTTTGTTAATAGGAAAAGACAATGAAGACTAGAAATGAGAGATTCAACTTTGGGAAGTGGGCAAAGATATGAAGAAGAAGAAAAAAGAAGCATTATTCTACAGAGATCTAGAATGACATGTAAAAATGATGTGTTATGATATACCTGTTAGAAATGGAAAATAATTATTGAAAAAATTAGATGAGTTTTTTTTCATTCGATATAGAGCAGATGGCATTTAAGGACTATGGGAAGTTGGAAACATTCAAATAATTACCAGAGATGTCAATTGTTGATCACATTTCTGAATTTGAAAGTCTCAATGAATAGACAAAACAAGCATGATATGAATATTGCAAATGGAATATTATCTTACAAGCAGCTAATAAATGCCAACATTTCAGAAGAGAAAGAAACAATGTGCAGAGCAATCATGAAGAAATGGACCCTCCAAAAGCAATTAAAAGTAATCCATGATTGCAGAGAAAAAAAAAATGAACCAGGGAAAGCAAATTGCACACTATCTGTATGGTAAAAATATAATTTGATTTTGAGGCAGATTACAAAGGTTTCTATACATGGTTTAACTAATTAGGGTGGAGAGGACATTTTGGAAGATCATATTCACAGCTGAACCTAAATAATATTACAGAAACATTGCCAATTCAAGTAACAACACAGTTATAAAAAAAGAGAAAGAGAAAAAGTAGCAAAAAATGGTTTTGTTACAAGAAAGAAGAATCCTATTCACAGAAGTGGTTAGGGTAACAAGATGTAATCAGTGTGGAAGCATTTTTTCACTGGGTAAGAAACTGCCCCGACAGAAAATGTTGACGAATTCAGTCTCTTTTCAAATAAAATCTAGAAAGAGTACTTACCAGAATTTCTCAGGGATACTTTGAACTGTGTAGAACTAGATTGTGGCTGCGTTAGATCTGTTTGTGGAAAGAAGTGGCTAAATAATTACATGGATTCTTAAAGTCTAGGGGATTTTCGTTCTGTTAAAGAATTTCTTAGCTACTCCTGATTCCGGTTTGGAGTTGGTTGACCTACTTATGATACCAAAGACGAGTTTTCAAGCACTTTCAAGAATAGAGAAATTTTACTCAACAGCAAAATGGATTGAGTCTGGCATTTCTTTAACAAGTAAAGAAAGGATGAAGAAGGCTGACAGCCAAATGGAATTTCAAAAACTTTCAAATAAAATTTACTAACGTTGGCTGTAACCTTTTGCCTTAGAGAAAATCAAACTAAATAGAAGTGAAAAAAAAACAAAAAAAACACTGTTTTTCAAAGTTGGGAAAATCAACAGAAAACAGAAAAGTATGATCATGGAAAAAGTCGATTACTCAATTTGGACATATTCACATTGAATAATTACACAATCTTTTGAAAGACATGATATCAGAAACTGAATGAAAGTTTATGGATTTTTATAGAGATACATGAACTATTTAATATTAAAGTAAAAAAATTACTACAAAAAAATCTGCAGAGTCAAATGGCTTAAAGGAGAGACCGAATGGAATAAGAGAGAAAATATTGAAAAAAGAAAATTGATGAATGTAGAACAAGCAAAGAATTATCTTACTATTGTTTATGAATAAGGTATTAAATTATCCTAGGGTTTGGTAACAATTCAAATTTGCCAGTTTGGTTTATAAGATAAATTGCTATCGTCAGAGAATCAACTGAAAAATCATTTTTGATAAATACAATGGTTGCAAGAAAGGCTAGATCTGTAAACTTTAGATAAGTGAAAAAACCACAGACACCTTGAAAAAATATAATGGGTCATTTTAATTAAAAATGAAATTAATGAAATAAAAAAAACAATAAATATTCAGAACAAAACACCTTTAACAAAAACAAAAAAGATGAAGTCATCAAAAAATTAAACATACAGAAGAACAAACCAAGTATTATAATCATTAGTTATTTTAATGTGGATATTGAGGACTTTGAGTAAACAGCTGTCAGTGGAAGAGGATTCTGAAGATGAAGAATAATCAGCAATAGATTAATAAAAATAATAGCAGGAATTGAATGCATGAAAATCAAGTAAGTTCCAAAGAAAAACAGCAAATAATAAAGCTTTAGGATAAAAAGAAATGCTAAGTAGAAGGAAGATGTAAAGGTGGAAGACAGGTGATAAACATCCATATTGAGAATAGTTTAAAAAAGATAAGTTTGAAAAAAAAAAAAATGAAGAAAATAATGAAAGATGATACACAAACAATGCAAAGATAAAAAGCAGCAATATCAGAAGAAAGAGAAAAATGGGAGAAGAAGTTCAAAGTATAGAAATGGAAGATGATGGGCAGCTTTGCATCAGCACAAGATGGGTTATTAGTGAAAGGTGTAAGAATATAAAGGCTTGGTGAACAGGGAGGAGTTTTAAGGAAAATCTTCTCAGTGACTTCAGAAGAATTGAAGCTTTCGTGTTCTATCAACGTAGGTGCTTCAACCAGGCATTTTCATAGAAAAAAAAAAGTTATTACGGCTTTCAAAGATTAAGATATAACTGACTTTACGGCGTTTTACTTTATTTTCATAAAAGAAAACAACAAAAGAACATTGTTATTTTCTTTATATAAACATTGGCCATTGAAAGCCAAATAAGAGACCAAGGTTTTCAAGGCATAGGTGATAAATTTGTTTGGTTTTATGGCATATCGAACTTTTTAGGTCATTTATGCAGTGAACAATCATTTTTTGATAAACATTCTTTTTGTCCACACATTTTTTTAAATAACACAATGTGCACTTTATGGTAAGTTTCTGCACTTGCTGACTAAAATAGGTTAAGCCAGTTTTTTTTTTAATTAGATATTGACTGCATAGTATACATATAATAAAAAATCTTGTAACTTGCAAATAATCTCTGCTTGTAAAACAACATGACACTAGCAGTTTTTGTTAGGTCGATCTTAGAGATACTAATAAAAATCACTATAAACTTATTAAAACCCTTTAAACTATATAATAAATTAAACATCATTTTGGCCACAAGGGTGGAGAATTGGTAAAAGCTTGGACTCTGGAATTGTAGTATGTGAGTTCAAATTCCAGTCAAAACCGTTACATTCACCTTTAGCTACCTCGGGTAGATAGAGCTCGTTAACTCAGGAGAGCAACTTATCTAGGTGAAGGGCAATACGGAACATAAAAAGCCCAGGTATACAAAGCATATAAAAATGGCTTTATGCCTAACTAGGGTTGATGCTCAACCAAGTGAATATAATATATCAAATGAAACAAGTTTATTAATGTTGTTAGAAATTTCATTGATGAAAATAAAAAAAAATAAAAAAAAATGATAAAGATCATCAATTTATTGATTTCAGTTTAGGCTGTTCTCCATAAATGTTAGCAGTATGTTTCCTTTGATTCCAAAACATGCAGTTTATGGTCTCCAGGTAAAGTTTGTCTTAAAAATCTAAAAATAGATTGCTATTTAAGGTGATATGTGTGAAACTGTTTAAATGGTTTATCCATTGGTTGTTCTTAAATTTTAGTCTCTGTCATTCAGTAACTTGTCATTGAAAAAAAAAAATCATGAAAAATAAAATTAATGAAACAATTTTTTTTCAATCCCATCCCAAATGCAGATTATCCAACAAAATGAATTTGGATATCATGGCTTGAATTTAAGCAGAAGTTTGAGCATTTGATTTGTGGATGAAAAATTAGCATTTTATACTTAACCAAAAATGCTTACACAACTTTAGAGTGCATTTGTTTGAAATATAATTGATAAACATAAATTAGTAATTATTTTATGTTTAATAAAATTCATCAAACTAGCTTTTATGATTGACTGTTTTTAAAATGTTAGAGGAATAACGAAGTAAATGTTTAATAATAAACAATAGTTGTAGAACTGTAACCAACAAAATTTTCCAGTGAAAAAAATGTTGGTTATGTTAAAGACTTATTTTTATTATTAACAATTTTTTACATAATAACCAGCATTTTTTGTTTTAAGTGTGAAAAATATTTATTTGATTGTTTTAAACTTTGCAAAAATATATTTGATCCGATCATAATTAAATTTGAATTTTAAAAAATTATCTACAATGGTATATTTTTAAAAAATCCTTTAAGAGTTAAAACTTAAATAAAAAATAATACAAGATTAAATTTCTCTTCTTTTTTTTCTTTTCTTTAAAAAGTAAAGACTTTTTTTAGAATTCAAAACATTCCATGAGAAAGCATGACAATACTTTTTAAAGTTAATGAATGAAATTTATTCTATTTATAATGAATTTTTGTTGTGCAGTTTTACATTTGTGAACAAATCTTTGTTTTCTCAAATTCTTTTTTAAAACATTTTGAAAATATAAACCAAGCTTCTAATAAAAATTAAAGTTCATGCATTTCAAATTTTTATATTACAAAGGTATTAAATAAAAATTGACATGTCCATTAAAACAATATCTAACAGGAAAATTTTAATTTGATACTGTGGATTATTTACAAAAACAAAAAAAATCATTTAAATTTAATAATCTTTTTAACAATAGGTTTTATTGTTTCTAACATTCAGTGCATAAATATTGCAATTTATTGATAAAGACAAAAATATTTATTCAACAATTATTTTCTAATAAAAACGGCAAGAATAATATTTAATAATTTATAACATATTTCTGTAACCAAATGTTAATTCTTTTCAAATATTTATTTCAATAAATCTAAGAAAAAATTTTTATAATTAGTAAAGAAATGAAATGATATTTATATCTAACTAGAAATTTAGCCCGGCTTCGCTCGGCCGCCCGTTTTTTCGATTTCAGAGGGCCAAATTTTCGGCCCCACTTTGACCCCTAGCCCTGGGGCCCCCTTGAAGAATTTCGGAAAAAAAATTTGGCGA
>JAUZSX010000052.1:1631035-1646888 GCA_034780655.1 Idiosepius hallami
GAATTTGGTCGCGATATCATAAGAGGTGCGTGATTGCATAAAACATACACACACACAAACACACACACAACGACATCCTCACTTTTATATATAAGATTATTTTGGAGAAAAACAAAAGTGTACCGCATTCACCAGATAATTTTTTTCTAATTTTTCCATGAAGAAAAACTTTATAAAAACAAAAAAGGTTGAATTGCATTTTTGTAAAAATTTCAAGTATTTCTTTGTTTTAATTTTGTAGTTTTTCAATCTATCATATCACCTAATTTGTTTTAAATGTCAATTTAAAGCACACATTTATATATTTTATTCAGTATAAAGTCATAAGTTAGGATTATAATGAGCAATAACGTATGGCATTCTCTAGAATTTTAAATCAAACCTATCAATCTACACAGCTTTATTTCTTACTTCTAACTCTTATCTTAAGATTAATAATTTATTTAAATGTTTATAGGCTGCAAATGAACACATTCAATTCTAAACCATATGAATACACAACTTTAAAATAATCTTACAAATTTTTAGTGCAAACACAAACCCAATATAATTTTTGTAAAATCTTTTGGTATAAAATAAACAGTATCACAAAATTCTAATATTTTGAATAATTAAACTATTATGCTAAACTTTATTGTTACATATTGCTTCAGCTGATATACTTCTTGGTCTTAATGAAATGTTTAAAATAGCAAAATGTTCAAAATGAAAGAATTTATTAAACTATCTCAAACAAATATTATTAAATTCTTGACAAAATGTTTGAAAATATGTCATTTTTTTTGTTTTTTTTTTTAATTCAAGGCTTCTGCTTTTCCATAGCTGACAAACAAACTTCCAAATTTCGAAGTATAGATCTAAGAAGATAGAAGAAAAAGATGTATACAACCATTAAATATCATCTTTGCTGAGTCATGTTTGGTGCAAATGCAGACAAGAATATATCAAATTTTCCAACTGAAGATGTCTGCATTTCAATAGTTGACAAACAAAATAGCTTCCAACTTATAAGTGAGAAAAAGATAGAAGAAAAAGACATATGTGACCAAAAAATGTTGTCTTTGTTGAGGTATCATGTTCGGTGTGAAAATAAACCCATATTATTTTTGTATATAAGGCACCATAAAATTCTAAAAATATATAAATAAATTCTTGTAAATCAAAATGTCTGCTTTTCTATAGCAGACAAAAACAAATTCTCAATTTCATATTGGAATGTAAATAATCTGCTAAATATTATTACTTGTATTTTGTGTTAATAACAAAATAGATAAATCCCCTATATTTACAGTTATATTTACATATTTTAAGCTTGATAAAACCTATAACAATGCGCACTTACATTCGTTATCATATTTACACCAATGATGATAAAAAAGAAACTGTAAGTGCAAGTGTTTTTTTAAAGGCAAGCACATTATTAAACTAATGAAGTTGATATTTCTTTACAGGCATATCAAAATATAAACTATATTTAGTAAAATCACCAATTTTGGGGGTTTTCAAATCCAAGAAACATTAAGTTTTTTTTTAAAACACACACATTAGATTTGCTGAAACCAGTTAGTGTGAGTGTGTGTGTATCAAATACTGAATAATTTTACTGAATGCAACGTTGTACATTGTGTGTCCAAAAAACAAACAATCATGGATAAGAAAACACATTAATATATCCTAAATTCAAATTTTTTATGAATTCTGACATTTTAGAACATTTTAAGCAATCTAATTTAAATCTATTCATTATTTTTTTAGTTTAGAATACTAATGAAGAGCCTGTATGATTATAAAACAATTTTTCAATATGTTGGCAATCAAGCAACATAAGAAACAGTATCTAGCAAAAATTATTAAACTATGTATCATTTTATCTCATACTATTTTCCCTCATTATTCATACCTGATAGATTAAGTACTTGCCATTTATGTAAAAGAAAAATAAATTATTTACATAAAAGATATTGATAAAAACTAAATCAGTATTAAAAGTCCAAATATCTAAATGTTAAAAAAAAACATACTTTTCTTGAGGTAGCCTGTTATATCAATTCTGTCCCATTGCTTCTTGAGCAGGTTGGCACCAGTTCCTCTCTTGAGAGAAGCATAAAGTTCCTGGGTCTTGGCAGAATCCAAGGCATTGCTTCCATTAAGCAAATCCTTACATAAAACAAAATCAGATTCATCAATCATTTAAAATATAAAAAGAGAAATTATTTACAGCTAATTATTTTAGTCTAAAAGAAAAAAAGAAACAGAAAATTAACATATCATATAAAGTCCACTTTGTGTGGTTATTTTTATTAAAATCATAATTATATATTAATCTCATCACTAAAAAATAAAGGTCTAAACCTGTGGATTGAATAGATTGGTTTTCAGTAAAATAAAGCTATTAATATTCAATAAGGAAATTTTCCAGAAGGATGAGAAGCATGAGTTTTCTAAGATTTTGGGTACAAAAAGATTTGGCTTTGACTATTGTTTATAATAAGTTTGTAATGTATAAACCGATTATATTCAAACTTGTTTCAATTTTTATTACTATTTATCAAACAGTAATAAAGTCTTATCATCTGAAGTTTTATACAAAATTACAAGAGAGAGTTTTCTCACAAAATTTCAAAATTGATTTAAATGCAATTGAAATCAAGAAAGTCTTACTTTTTTTATCACGGCTTTTTTCAGTGTTTGCCCTTCCACAATCTCCTCATGCGTGTAACGGTTGATAATAGCATGAAGACTGTAAGTAAAGTAAAAAACTTAAATTAGTATTGAGTCATAGAATATACAGGGAAGAGACTTGGAAGGAGAAAAGTAATTTTAACTAACCTGTCAAAATATCTACCACCAATGAAGAGTTGTCGTCCTTGTTTCTCGATGCGAAATCGGATAACAGTTTTGTCAGATAGAAAAAATAACGAATAATCTCCTGGATAATGTTCACTAGGCCGGACTAGAAAACTTCCGTCTCCCGCTGAAATAAGAATTTTCAAGTAATTTATTATACATAGAAAACTTCCGTCTCCCGCTGAAATGAGAATTTTCAAGTAATTTATTATACAGACAATGTATAACAAATTAAAATAGCAGAAAACAGAGTATGAAACTAGAAGATAATTCTAAAGAGGCAGGGGATGATAACAAGAATTAGTTTTCAATTAAAATATAAGAATTATGTTTTTGTTTTATTCTTATATTTTTTATATGTTCATTTCATTGAGGATTATAAGCAATGATGATATTTTCAGCTTACAAGATTAACCTAAAATAACCAAATATAGAGTTGTCCCAAAAGTAAAGTTTCTTCATTTTTAACTATTAACTAAAAAAAAATTGAAGAACTATGGAAACGGGAGTGGTACCATTAAAGGCTCTCTTACAAAATACAGACATAAATAGATGGTCTACATTTGATTGAAATTTTGTGAATTTCAAAATCTTAAAAGCTTTCATTGAACATTTAAGCTGTTTTGGCTTGGCTTTAACAACCTATCAACCATTTATGGTTATTTAAAGTCTTATAGGTTTTAAGTTGTTTTAATTGATTGTACATTTCACAAGGATTGTCTGATAAAAAGTTCAACATAGAATTAACTAAAATGATTATGCAAAAGCATCAATGTTGGCAGAGTAGAATTCACAAGACTAACTACTTACCTTGTCGAAGCTGTTCTACAGCATCTTCCTTGGATAAGTTTTCATGAAAACACATGGCACACATCACATCATCAGTCTGTAAAGTTTTAAAAATTCAATTTTTACTAAGAATTTGAAAGATGTAGATTAATTAGTAAAGCAACTGGATAATTATGTAAATAAAATGACAAAATGAAGGTATACATGGTATTCACAAGGAAAATGCACATTAATTAATGACTAGTAGAACCTGTGTAAATTCCACGCTAGAAGCATAAAGCTTCTCTTCACAAAACAAACAATGAGAACTTCCTTCCTTCAATATAAAAATCAGTGTCCCATTAATTTAGATCAGATTGCAAATTTAAAAAAACTTTCAAAATCAACTTAAAGATAAAATATTATCCATCTTTTTATTCTCTCAAAATTTTTTCTTGACTTATTATCCAATCAAAAGTTTGTTAGCAAATGACGTCATGATAACCAACGAATTTTTTAGCGTATTAATATATAGATTATTTAAGAACATTGTTAAAAACATAAACTAAAGAAGAGAGCAAAGGTTAATAACTTCTCAGAGGGTGAAGGGGAGAATTTCACTAAGAGGGTAAATATGGGATGAGACGATCAGAAAGAAATCTGCGAGACGACATCATCGAGTAGCAAAAGTTTAGACAGGCTGGACACGATGCTCAGATCACCAGCAGTTAGTGGATTCACGCAGTCACCAAGTGGTATCTGTTTGAGCAGAAATGGCTACTCAAAATGTCTCTAAAATGGTGGATTGAGGACATTAAGAAAAATATTTGAACCCTTAATGAGGAAGGTACAACCCTGAGAATAAAAGAAAGCATGCTGTGACTATTGGAGTTAATTTGAGGTTTAAGAGTCTAGTTAATGATAATAACAGACTAAAGCCAACATTTCATTTTTGCTTATTCATTTATAAAAAGCTCTAGATTATTGATTGATTTGTTTAACAGCATATTAACAGTTATAGGTTATTTAATGCTAGATTCTGCTTTGGTATTGGCATATTAGTTTTATAAGGGGAAACTTTTTATTTTGGAGAAGGCTTTAGATACATATTGACCAAAGGAGTAAACAGTGCCGTACTTAGCCACTTAGTGGTCCCTACGCACACTGCGCCTTGCGGCCCCTTTACTCTAAAAGTGCAAGTTACACCCCTCGACATACTGGAGCCTTTGACTATATATAGATACATGTAAAAATATAGATAGAGAGAGATAGGCAGAAAGTGTAATAATGATTATCTTATTAATCCAAACAATTAATTATGTTGGTAATTTTTTGCATTACAAGAGATCTCTGAAGACTTGCAGCCCCTAGAGAGCTTGTGGCCCCCAGCAATTACAGGTTCTGCAAGAGGCCTAAGCACGGCCCTGGGAGTAAATTAAGTAGTTACTGTTTTTGTTTTTACAAAATGGAGAGGTTTAAATTTTAGTGTATAGTCTTATTTCTTTTAAGAATTGTAGGATTTTGTTGGTATTGTTAAAAAGGATTTTCAAGTCATTAGTAAACTAAAGTTTAATGTTTAATGATTTAATATTTAATGTTTAAAAAGGATTTTCAAGTCATTAGTTTGATGTTTTGATTGGAATGATTTGAAATCATAGCAGCTGATTAGTACTAGCTTATTGATTTGCTTTAGGCACAATAAGAGATACATATGCAAATAATTCATTTGATAACAATCTTCAGTTTAGCTTGGAAAACAAAAATGAATATTTACCAAGTCTTCCACTAATGCTTGGTAGACGATTCCACTTTCATTGGTCTTTTCAGATGTCACCCAGTAAGTTTCATCAAGAACATCTCTTACAATGAAAATTTCTCCTTTTTCAAAACTGGAAAATAAAATAAAGTGAATATTATATATTACAATATAATGGGATTTACATTATGTACTCTGTGTGTGTGTGTGTGTGTGTGTGTGTGTGTGTGTGTGTGTGTGTGTGTGTGTGTGTGTGTGTGTGTGTGTGTGTGTAGAGAGAGAGAGAAAGGGGGAAAAGTTGACATATCAAATAATGATCAGCAAAGACTATACAACTAAAAGTCCTTAAGTAATAAAGAAGGAATTTGCTTATTGGTTGTTGATTTTGTTTTTTTCTTATCACTTTACATTAATTGTTGTAGCTGTTGTTTCATCTAAAAAGTAAATAAAATAAACAGGTCAATCTTTGAATAAAGAAATCTAAGAACCACTTACAAGAGAATATAGATAAAATCAAAAATACATTTTCAGAGAGAAAAACAAAATCATGTAATAAATTAAAAGTTTTAGCATGAGAGGAGGAATTTAAGTAATGAAGCTATTATGGGTAATTCATTCATGTTTTCAAATAGAAAAAGGAAAATTTTATTAAATAAAACAAAAAATTAGAATAAAAAAGAAAAAAAATAGGAAAGTTAAATATTCAATTTATTGGATTTAGATTATGAATAACAAATAAATGAAAGAATTTGTTGGTAATAAGCAACAAAATTGAATGAAAATTTGGGTTAAGGCAAAAACAAATACTATTGCTAGTTAACAAGAAAATTGTAGCAATAGGTGAAAATTCTTGTAAGTCTTGGTTAGTCTTTTAATAATAATAATTACCTTAAATACAAACTATAACTTCTCATTAATTCAGTTGTTTTCATGATAAAAAATTAATAGCCATTAGTTCTGTTGACATAACTCTTATTGTTAATACCATTATATTTTGGGGGAAATCCAAATTGAAAATTCTATATAAAAATATAATAAAATTTTACAAAATATTTCACATAATTACCTGAGTTCATCTGTATCTGGCATACCACTGAAGGGTAAAATGGCTATCACTTTACGAACATCATCTACAGGCTAGATAGGAAAAAAATTAATCAGTTTAAACATTGAAAAAAAAATTGTGCTTAAAATTTATGTTTAAGTCAAAAGTAATTAAAAATCATTTTGAAAATTTTCCATAAATCCAAAACAACGTAAATAAACATGGCTTTACTACGAAAATATTAAAAAAGAAGAATGATATTTGAAGACAATATATAAGTGTACAATCTTTAGGGCAGATATCAATATTAATTCTATAACATAAACTAGGCACATTTAACCTTTACCCTTTTCAATACATCTTATTAATATTTAAATTAAATTTTGTAAAATGTATTTTTCATAAAGTGAATATCTTTTCATAAATAAATCAGAATAAATATGTAATAAAATCTAAATATTGTGCATTATGTGTTAATCATTCAGAATTAATGACCTCAATTAGATTGAAAATTCTGTGGTTACTTTTATTTAAAACTTAGAACATTGAAGATAAAAATTAAAAAGAAAATATAGTTATCTTTATTTTGAGATGAGGCATCATAATTTAGGAATTGACTTTATTATTCGCACTTCTGTCCTCATCTTGGTAGTTTGATGTTTCTACACAACATTTCGGCCTAGTTTACCTCCAGGCTCACTTCAGGTGTTTTAATCATAACCTCAGATAAGGATGCTGTGTCTCGTCACCAAATCCCCGGTAATCATATAGGAGACAGTGATTACTGGAGACGCAGCATCACTCTCTGAGGTTACGATTGAAACACCTGAAGAGGGCATTTAGGGAAACTAAGCCGAAACGTACTGTAGAAACATCAAATTACCAAGATGAAGACAGAAGTCTGAATAAAAAAGTCAATTCCTAGAAAATATAGTTTCAACCATTTACTAAAAATAATATACAGTTCCAATGCTTTTTTTTCTATAATTAATAATGTAATAAGGATACTGTAAATATATTGTGCTTATGCACAAAACCATCAAAATTTACTTTGAAGAGATAATCTTACCTCTGGTGGTGGTACTGGCTCCTGTAACTGTTCGCCTTTTAATAAATATGAACATCTGGTATAGTAACCAATCAACTGGGATAAACTATCAAATTGACGACCTCCAATGTAAAAATCTCCACACAAATAAGTGATCCTTTAATTGAAAAGAATAACAAAGACATTTCTTTTAAAGTGAACATTACGTAGAGTAAAACAAAACAGTTATTAATCATATTTTGGGCAAATTAAATGCTTTGAAATATTGTAGGTAATTCTGAAGTACTTAATGAACCTGCATGTAATTTTCTAAATTTCACTTAAAAATGTGAATCAATAATTTTTTAATCATGTCATCATATAAATGATTATCAATTGAGTTTCTAATTAATTACCTAATAAATACAAAAAAAAAACTTTGCTATTTTTTTCTCATTAGTTTTAATAGCATTATCATTAGATTGAAACTCATAGTTTTATACAGTGGTAGCAAAGGCTATTTTATCCTTAAGCCATCCTTTTATTTATCAAATAGATAAAATATTTTAAACCA
This sequence comes from Idiosepius hallami, assembly GCA_034780655.1. Lineage (NCBI taxonomy): Eukaryota > Metazoa > Mollusca > Cephalopoda > Idiosepiidae > Idiosepius > Idiosepius hallami. The sequence continues at coordinate 1,639,053 of JAUZSX010000052.1, forward strand.
AGCATCATCATCTTAAGATTTAAAGATAAGAAATAATAAAAATTAAATTAAAACTTAAATTTAAACTTAATTGAAAATCATAGAACAATATAAATAGTTCAAATGAAATATGAGTTTTCAATAAAATTAGTCAACCATAATCTTGTTTGAATGAAGAGATATTTATAATTGTCTTAAAGCTACAAACTTGTTCTCTGGTGTTTTAAGAAAGTTAACTCATCTTCAACACTATTTTGTTTACACCAATGTAAAATTGTTTTATTTAAAAATTAGATTTAATCAATAGAGCCATTTCAGTAAGTAACAAACAGACCCAAATTTAAAATCCAATTGAATAAAAAAATATATATATATACAAAAATTTATAAAATACATATCTAAATCATTCTGAGTTTATTCAATTATTAATAACTTCAATAGTGAAATTATAGTTGATTTTATTGTGTGAACATTAAATAATATCACAAATTTTAAAATATATCTTCTTAGATGGGCTTTTTGTTAAGGAGTTTTGTATTCTGGAAGTTCTGTTTTGTGTCTGTATAGAGGTGTGACTTTAAATAAGCTGTCAGTGTCAATTCTCATTTAACAAAATTTTAAACCCATGATTTATTAATGAGGGTTGAAGCTTAGATGATTAAAATTCAATTTAAGATTATTCCCTAAAATAATAGAAAATTAATAAATAATACTTTTTAAATTGGAAAAAAATGGAGCAACTTAAATGTATCTGTTAAAAGTTTGTTCAGGTACAGAAAACATTTGAATGACTAAAAATTTAATTCCTATGGTGTTGACTAATTAGTTCAATGGTATAAAAACCATTAAAATCATCTCATGACAAAAAATATTGTTTTTGAGAAATGCCTCTCTTTTGTAGCTAAATTGTAAAAAGAACAATAGTTGGAATATTTATTTAACTGATAGCTGATAGGAAAAGATATGAAAATGTATTCATTTTTCCCAAAGATATTTATCAGTCTGAAAGTAGATTCAGTGGGATAATTAGTACTTTAACTCATATACTAAAATTACAATACTGTCTATCAACTCATTCCAATTACAATGCAGAAAAAAATGGATTTTTTAAAACCATTTAATGCTATTTTTATAATGACTAAGAGAAAAATATTCTTTATAGATTAAAATCATTTTCCAATAGGTTGTTTAAACAATTTGAAATAAACAATTTAGTCAGAAAATCTCTCTAATAAGTAAAATAATTTTCTCAAAAAACTATAATTCAAAAATAAAATTAACTCCAAAAAACGTTAAACAAAAATAAACAAAAATATTACATATAAATGGAAAATTAACTTTAAATGTAAAATAATAGAATTCTCCTAATTTTGTTGTGGAAATAAGCAAAGAGCACCATTCACAGATTTATAAAATTATTGAAAAAATAAAAAAAATATTCTTTTATTTTAATTAGAAAAATTTAAGTGGCAAAGGTTTTCCTGAAAATTAATTTACAATTTATCTATTTCATACATATGAAATCTGATATTTTGTCTTGTAAGAAAGGAATACTATACATAACCTACGCAAACTCATACACAGCAAATCAAATAGAAAAACATACTATTTTTATAGATTACAATAAATAATTCAATCACTTTTCTTTTCCATTTTTTCACAAGTTTACATGTTAATTTAATGATTTTATGATAAAATCCTTTATTTCTTATTCTACAAGAAAAATACATTCAACACCTTCTTGTAATGAAATTTTTTTCTAAAAATGAATTTGTAACTTGGAATTTACACCTTCTAAAGAACCAGGTTATGTTACAAAATTCCGTTTGTTCAGATTTGTGCTGGTAAAAATTACATGAAACCCTACCCTCTTTTATTAATTATAGACATTCACATAATGCTTATATAATAAGTTCTTTTGCTTCCCAAATCTTTTCATAATAATGTAATCATGTTTGATTTTTTATTAACAAATTTTGTAATATTATGGACACTTGTGTACTCTCTTAGATAGATAACATTAATTAACCTTTAGTTAAGCAGTGAGCAACAATGGAGTTTAGTTGGAGTAGTGCAGTCAACAAGTGTAGAGCAGAGTCAGCGGCTCTGTGTGGAGGGATGTTTGCAACTGGTCGATGGAGAAGGCAATAAAATGTGATTATAAATCTACATCTATTGTGTCTTTCTGGAGAATTTCGATTTACAACAAGGCCAGCCTCTCCAGAAGCAAAGGCACAAAAGATGATTGGAACCCCCGGAACAGGAAGAAGTTGGATACGGTATGAGATTGACATCAAGTTAAGATTCTAATACCCACAATAAATCAACCTTCAGGGTCAAACATACAAAATCTTTTGAAAATTCTTTTTGTCCCCAACATTTGAGGGCTCTTTCTATTGACACAGTTTTTGTGCACTATTTAACCTATAGCTGGATGGCATGTGGGTATTTATACCCTTCTCAAGGGTATTAGTCCAATTATGAATGCAAATGGAACAACTAAGTTGCGTATTATGATTCCAAAGTTCAACTGCCAACTTACTTGGCCAAGTGGACTTCCCCCTCCTAAACTCTTCAAGAAGAAATCATAAATACTTAGAAATATTGAATACAGAAAAACTTAAGTTATCAAAGGTCTTCAATACACAATCTGAGTCAAAATCTAATTGTTTTTAGTTTTGTTCTATGAGAGTTAAGAGTTCATTCATTCATTGGAGACAAAAAAAAAGGAAAATTAAAAAAAAACAAATTCATTGTAGAATACAAATATGTCAAGTCAGGTCTCATCTCTTACTGCCAGTAATATGTAACCAGTAATACCTGTTGCATACGGTGCCAGCTACAGGTAAAACTGTAATCTTCGACCTTGGTGCCTGACACTGTGCTGGACCAAAGGATGAGACTGGACGTCCTAAGTCTGTGGTGGGCTATACCAGTCAGTGTGTTATGACATGCACTTCCCAAAGAGCACGGTTTAATAGACTTATCCATGGTCAGTTGTTGCAACAGTTTATGAGGCACAGTCTATCTTGGCCTGTCCTTGCCACTATCTACCCCAAAACCTGCCAAGTGTGTGCTATTAGTCTCACAAAACCTAGTAGCACCTTAAACTACTTTTTGCATGCAGTTTTATGATGGTCAAACAAAGAAGCCCATGCCGGCTCGGACGTCGCCCGGAATAAAAAGGTCCGCGCTGATCTGTTTACTCTCTGACAGACAGCGGCAAGTAAGTGAGGAGGAAAAATCCTAAGACCACATTTATGTGATAGTGAAATTAATATGAATACATAGTTTTTAGTTTTCATTAACTAGAAATACAATGTGTTGTGAAAAAGGAAATTGAATTAAAATTATAAGCTTGTTATAATTTCTACTAAAGTGACTAAAATACAAATGATGCTCATAAAACCATTATTTCCAATGCAATACACTTGCTTAACAATGTAAGTGCAAATTAGTCAAAAAACAAGTTAAATTAAGTTAAGTACAAAGTGGGGTTACCAAGTGGGTCACTCAATTTGTCCAGTTTCTTAAAGTACATTTCAACAAAACATTGCTTTATTTATAATTGAATTTTATAGACCCGATCACCAAATGAAAATCAAGTGCCACTATACATGATATAACTATATATTTTTCATAGTTATTCCATTTAGATATTTAGATTAACAGAAATAAATTCATTCCATATTATCTAGATTATAAACACCATTTCTTCCAACAGTATTCCAAGAGAAAATGAGATAGAATATGATACAGAATATTATCAGATAACAGCAACATACAAAATAATGATATTCTAAAATTTAATTCTCAGGAGTTTACAGTTTACTGGGAAATTATAGTTTACTGGTGTGTAAATAACAGGTTTTGATGTCTCAAAAGTTGATAAAAAAATCTCAAATGAATAGCATAAAAAATGTTTTTCTTTTATAAGTACAGCTTTTATAACTCATTTGGTAGAGCATCAGATTTTTAAGATAAAAATAATGAAGGTAATTTTCGGATCTGGGATTTGATTCCCCACGCTTGCTACATGTTTATGATATTCAGAGCATGACACAATAAATAGAAAAAAATTTAATAGAAAATAAATTGTATTCCAAAAAAATGAACCATTGTTTACATTAACGAATGTAATATCACAAGGTATATTGAGATCTTTACATTTCAATAGCCACTTAGCGGCCCCATTGCAGAATGCGCCTTGCGGTCCCTTTACCCTAAAAAAGGCAAGTTGCCCCCCCTCAATATACTTGGGCTTTCAACTATATATTCATACATATAGAAATATATATATAGAGAGAGAGAGAGATAGGCGGAAAGAAAGATGGATTGATAGATGTATATTTCAGGTGTGATGATGATTTTTTTAAATTAATTCTAACAATGAACTATTTTGGTATTTTTTTTGCATTAGAATCTGTGAAGCCAAGGAGCCTTGCAGCCCCTAGAGATCTTGCAGACCCCTCGCAGTTGAGGGGTCTTCAGTGGCACTAAGCACGGCCCTTCAATAAGGTAAGATAAAGCTGTGTTCATCTGTGAATCTCAATATTATTTAATATTGCTAATAGATTTTTCACACCGATCAATGTATGTTTAACATTACTAGAAGCAATGATAAAGCTTTAGATACAATTCTTTGTATCTATATGTGTATTTAAATTAGATATAAGCCTTTTTATTCATACAGTGTGTCAACATTTCCGTTTCATTGTCTATCAGGATATATCCTATCAGGGATGGGTCAAATTCTATTGCGCGCATAACTTACTCAATTGAAAAGCTATTTACGTTTATGACTGATAAAGTGTCCAGTTTTTGGTTGAGATCTATGAGAGCCTCTTTTAATGTTTCATTTGTGATGATATTTGTTATTGCTAAAGTATTAGGTCTTTTATGTTTACAGTAATTAACCACTTTTTAAGATTTAAACTTTTTTTTTACATATTCTGAAAGATTTGAAGAGAGGGGGAACATTTAACATCAATTCCGCCTGTATTCGTAGCACAATTTTATACACGGGTGGCGACCTGTGCTGCACCATAACAGGTTGGGGGTGGCTGTTGGGGCTGATCTGATGAATGAAAACCGAAAAATCAGCAATGTTAACAGCTTTCATCACTGATGACTGCCATAATGCATTTGTATGTATTCTACAATTGCTACACCTACTATTATGTCTTTTTCTGCTAAAGAGAGGTTTTAATTACATAGTTGAATTGTTTGTTTAACTCTCTGATAAATTTTTTTTTTCTTTTTCACTTAATAAATAGAATCATTTTATATGAAATTCACCATGGAAACTTTCTGGAATTTTGAGATAAAAATATTTTACAATAACAAAAAAAAATAAAAGAGAAAAGTTATTTAACAAATCTTTTTTTTTTAAGAATTTATACTATGACAGATGGCAACCTTTTGTACAAAGACATTTTTGTAACAAATAATATTCTATTATTATTTTATGAAAAAAAAAAAAACGACTTAATGGTTGTTTGTTTTTAAGCTGCCTCTCAGCCTTTTAGTCATTAACTAAATATTGTTTGTATTCACAGTATTCAATTATTATTTTATTTCTACTATAGTTTGCTATCTACCACCAACTTTTACCACTGAGTGGTAGACATCATTTCTTTATAGCTATAAAAGTGTGAATGTGTGTGCGTTTGTGTGTGTGGAACAGTCTTTACCAAACTACTCAATTTTTAGTCTAGAAACTTGAAATTTGATATATGGGGTATTTAAAGCTGGAGAAAACTTTTTAATCAATTTTGAGCCAAAAAATTTAGCTGCTAAGAAGTTAAAGTTGAAAGACTGAACTATTTTGGGATCTAACTTATATATTAAGCAGAAAACAAATTATTAAAATAAATAGCTGTATTTTAGAGCTCTGAAATGAAAATCATACAGCTAAAGAAACAATGGTGCTATTATTGCATACTATCTACCATTTATTTTCTACTATAAATATTACCTAGCTTTGCTTGGGTGCCAGGGACTTGCTACTAAGGTGGCTAAGTAAACCTATTATATAGGAAAGCAGTAGTGTATATTCTTCTAGATGTCAATTCAAATTGTAATTCATGAAAAGTAATTTGTCTGTGCTAAGTTCAGTTGAATTTTGGGTCTAAAGACTTAAAATTTGTTATATGGGATAGCAGGAAGTGCTTTCTAATTAGTTTTGAGCTGAAAAATAGCCGATAAAGGGTCAAAATTTTGAAGAACATAAAACACAGATGAAAATGAACACAAAATTAATCCTCAAAGCATTGAACTTTCATCTGCACACATTTTTTTCAGTATCTTTGCTGAATTAAAAACTGAACAGAATCTCAATTCATAGTTGATTCCATATTTTTTTGAAAGCATTTATCAATATTTTCTGTTTCACACAAATTTTTTGTACACACTATTACCATAATTTTCACATGTTTGGCATTAACACTTTTTATAAGATTCCTCAACTGAATTTTCTATGTCTCAAAGATTTTAACACTTTTTGTTTCTTCAAATCGAAAATAAAATTGATTTACAACCAGACTTATGACTGTATTAGCATCACATTTACATAAAATCATGCTTAATTTGTTATTATAAATTTATAAATTTTTTTTAACCAATATTTTTTCTTTATTTTCTTATAAATTGATATTTCATTCATGGCAAAACTTCATATATTATTTGTTAAGAAACCTAATGTATTAAATTTTGAGTCACTGCAAAGAAATTTATTGAAAAAACATTTAAAGGATTTTTTTTTTCAATAGTTAAGTTAGAAGTTAAAATTCAATTAGCATTTTTAACTTCACCAACTACACAACAATATAATTACAATTAATAAAAGAGAGGGATATTCATCAAAAAAAAGTTTTTAGGAATTATGAGATTAAAGCATGACATAGCTTTGACTGATTTTAGAACATTTGAATTTTTGATGTTTAATTTTAAAAACAATTTTATGAAGAAATGTTCAAGTTACGGTTCACAAGTAATCTCAGTTAAAATGGAGGGATTCCTACATTTTTTAACAATATTTTTCAGCAAATGAATAGAACACATTGGTTGGAATTTTAATTTGTATTATGAGGATTCTGTAATGTAAATATCTAAAGCCATTAGTCCAAAAATAAAAGCAGCTCAGCAATTGTAGATTAAACCAAGATTACAAAATTTGAAGATGGAGTGTCAAAACAATTGCCTTACTCTATTACATTCAAAATATTCAAATCAAACAAAAGATAAAAAAAATTTTTATATCAAATTACCGGAAATGGTTGAGGCCAGTTTTCCCCAAAAATGATAGCACATAAGAACCAGGTTTACTTTGACTTTCACGAATTAAGTAACATCCAACCACCCCAGCTTTGCGTAATCGCTCTTCAGCAGTACGTCTGTCCAGGCTGCCATGATACCATCTGAAATGAAAAATAATTTTAATTATTTAATTTTTTTGATCTATTCTTAAAAAAAAAATTTTTTTAAGCTTTTTTCAATGAATCCATTAATTAAAAGATAATAAAAATAATGAATCTAATGTACATAAGTCACAAGAAAGAAATTACTTTTAATGATCTGTAAAACCTGTTAACGGACATAATTTTTGGAAAAATTGCGTATGAAATCATAAGAAAATTTTCCGTAGTTTTCCCAAGCAAAATTTGGTTGCGTTGATTAAATTTTAATTCACAAATTGAATGCTGAAATTTTGGGTAGCTTTGTTCCAAATTCTGACCAAATTACAATTCAGCTTTTTATTTACTATCACAATATTCACTGCACTAGGTATGACAGGACATGTCGGAAAATTGTTAACCCGCCCTTTGTTTAAAACAGCGATTGCATTATGTATAAATA
>JAUZSX010000052.1:1658730-1670139 GCA_034780655.1 Idiosepius hallami
ATCACAAATTCTTTGGAGGATATTGAGATACAATTTATAAATGTAATTCAGTTTAATTCTATATTACAAATATTGCCCGGGCACTGGTCACCAAGGAAGCTTATCAAAGAGGAAAGCAGGTAATGCTTTTATGAAGTCATTTCTAATGCTTTTCTCTTGGGTAATTGAGAAGGATTATCATATAGGAAAGCTGTGTGTCATACATAGGCAAATTATGGTGGTTGGAATATATATATATTTTTAAATACATATGGTTTTACCATCTGAGTAGTTACAGGGTCTCTTACAACCACAGCGATCTCAATTTTATATCTATACAGATAAAAATTTTGTTTTTTATTAAATGATTATTTTGAGAAAAGGAATGTTCAATATTTTTACAACCATATTGGCAAGTTGTTCCATAAAAGAATATCTACTTTAATTACAAAATACTAGATAAAAAAAGATTTGTTGAGTAATCTTTCAAATATGCTCAAATTTGGTTAATTTTAAGGATCAGTAAAAGAATCTTGGATGGTAGTTGTCTACGATCAGAATAGTTCTGTGAACATTATACACAAAGGTGGACTTTCAGGTATTTAATTTAGAAAAAGGTGTGCACAAAAAAAAAAATCTTGTCAATGAGGTAAACTATCTGTATCTGTGATTTTTAGTTTAGACTGAAGACAGTTTTAAGATAAATGATTTTGTTGTACATATTGGTACTGTTTCACAGCCACTATGTTAAAAACACATACAAATGGATACTTAGTTTCATCTAAACTGAATCTGTCAATAAACCTGTACAATTCTCATTGAGAAATTACAGATTCAACCATAAATTGAAGTAATAGACATGGGTTGCTTATTAATCTAAAAATTACTAGATTGCGCTTTACATAAGTAAAAAGGCTAACACTGAAAAATATATACGGTTGTGGCCAGACATCAAATAATCTTTAATATATTAAAGTTGTCTTTTTCATGCAATAAAAAAGGAACATAGACCATAAATAAGTTTAGTTTATTTTCAAATCAAATAACACATCAGACTAACTCTGTCATCAATTTTACAATCTGAGTAAGTATTCATCATGTGTGACTTTAGAAAAATACTTTGCTTTCTTGAATTAATCCTAAGAAGGGAATGTTCAACATAATAGTGTAAAATCAATATGAATTCATAAAAGTATATTTTTGGTGCATAGGAAAAAATGCTAAAAATAAAAATGGATACCACACATTTTGATTATGCAGATAAATTTGCTATATTAATTTTATTTTGTGATCTTCAAATATTTTTGTGGACTTTTCTTTTTTTGCTGGATGTTGAGACTCAAATACAATCTGATAAATTATAATTATTTTGAATATTGAAAACTTCAGTAGCCAAACTACAATTTCTACAAAATTGTAAGAAAAATGTTTGACCATTTCATTTTTTGTTCTACACAACTGGGGGATCTGTGTTGAAAATTTTTTTTCAAGATTTTTTTAGATAAAGCAAAATCAAATAACACATCAGAATAACTCTGTCATCAATTTTACTATCTGAGTGAGCTGAGTAAGTATTCATCATGTGAAGTTAGAAAAGTACTTTCTTCAATTATTTAAAAAAAAAAAAAAAAAAAAAGAGAAATATAAATATATAATTTTATAAAGAGTTAATCACCTCTGGTTTTTCAAGTGGTCCAGCCTTCTTTTTGGCTTTTCGCAGTCTTTTTATCAAGGCCATTGGTTTTCTTTTCAAACCACGGGCAAATCGGCGACGAGCTCGTGAATGGAATAATTCCATTAGTTGTTCACTGGAATGGAAAATAAATTATGGTTTTATTACTATTGGAAACTTCTATAATAGTATGTAATTTGCAAAAGTAATGACATCTTTAGAGTTGAAACTTTACAAATTTTGTTTTGGTTTAGGAAGAAAAATTGACATCAGAATAATTTAACTGAGTTAGCAATCATCTAGGAGTTTGTGTGATTGTTAATTCTTATTTAAAAAAAATACCATATAAGGTTTTAATGTCACATAAGCGACTAATACTGATGCTCATGGTTTGAATTCTTGTTCAGTATCTTTTTATATTCACAAATATATCTGTTACTTTAAGTTTTTGATTTTCTATGTACTTGTCTGACATGTACTTTTACTTGAAACTAGCTAAGCATACACATTTTGTTTTTAAGGAAGTACATAACCATCTTATACATGTAACAAAAAACTAAAAAATAACAGTGACATCTTATGAATATATGAATTTTTTTTTTTTACATTTAGATAACAAATCAAAGACATTTTTAAACCATAGAGGAAAATCTCCTCGTTAGCTTCACCTGGACAGTTTTGTTGTCATAAAATAAAACTAATAAAAGCAGAAAAAGTTTCTTTCTTAAATTCTATTCATTTTGTATGGGCAGAAAAACAAGTTTCAAATGAATATATTTCTGTAAACTAATGTTTGTTTTTATTTTTAACCAGCAGCATTTTTAAAGACAAATCGTTTAATGCTGTTAACTGACGCTTATATGCCAAAAATTGCTTTAATCATGAATTTAGCTAGAATAAAAGCATTTTACAGGACCTCTGACAAGTTACAAATTATTTGCTTCTATTGTGTTGTAACAAGATATGTAAAGAAAATTTACTAGTAAAACTTATAGGATAATTATTAGGACACTTAGGTTATTGGGAAAGAAACATAAAAAGTTAAATCTTAGGGCTTTTTATTCAAAGAATTAAAAAAAAAAAACAATTTATTTTAAGCAATAAACTAAAAAAAATGACATACAAAAACAGACAGGACATGCATCCAAATATTTAAATAACCATTTGAAATTTTATTCTAAAGTTCAAAATTATAAAATCAAATTTTAAAGTTTCAAACATTTTACATGATTATCCAAAAAATAAATTGTTTTATGTCCCTGGGCAATTATTGTCTTAGTGGACATAACCTAAATGTTTTGATAAATTAACTCAATTGTCAGATGTTATGCAACTTGCCTCTTACAAAGTCGATTTTATTTGTAATTCCAACACTAAATCTTTATTTACTAATTTTTTTATGTTTAAAATTTTGAAATCTTTTCTAACACAAAGAATGTTTGATTAATTTTTTGATTTCTTAAAAGGAAGAAGGTAGTGTAAAAAATACAAGAACTAAGGTAAAAAAAGAAAAGAAAACAAAAAGCTAAAACTTAAAAGAATATAAGTTTTAGTTTAGAGCATTTAAGGAGGAAATTTAAACATTAACATTATTACTCTTTTCGACATGTTCCATTTTTATTTTTTTTAACAATTTCAATAATTTTGTTTTACTTTTTTTCTTTAATAAAAACTGATTTTTTTTTTATTGAATACAAAAATAAAGTTTAATCAGTTTATTCTATGGATTTTAATTGTAACCTAAGAAAATGTAAATAAAAATATGTTTTTTAAAAAAAAAAATCAACAATCTTATTTATAAAGAAAATAACTTCTATTCTGCTTATCACAACATACAGAGTTATATTCAAGTTTTTAAGAATTTACAATCGTGACAAGATAAAAAAAAATATCAAGTTTTCTTAAAAACAACAATTACTGTGAAATAAAAAAAATCTAATTATTTCCCAAACTGAAATGATTTGTTGAAAGAGTGATATCTAGTTAAGTATTATTCATAAAAACGAACTTCGGTTACGTTTTTTATATATGAAAAATAAAAATCTAGAGTGAACATAAAGTTTTTTTTTCCAGTTCCCTAAAATCAAGACTGAAACTCTGGCACATAAACGGAAGGTACAATTAAAACATTTCAGAGTAAAAAAGAATGGTTTTAGGATTTGAAAAATGGTTAAATTGAATTACAATAATTCTTTTTAAGACCTGAAACAGTGCAAAAATTGTGACCACATGCTATTGGATTTGCCAAGGCATGTAAACTTGTAAAATACAAGTTTGAATTTATTGCGAGTTTTGAGTGCCTATTTAGTTATTAACCTGTTTAACGAAATGAAATGTAATTGAAACTGTAAAAAAGATTCTGAATAATTTTGCAAAACCTAGAGAACTTCCTTCATCTAGTAAAAAAAAAACATCCTTTATCTAATAAATAATTACGTGTGAAGACAATGTTGCAGAAAAAATACTTTAAACAATTGAAAATTTAAAAAAAAATTTGTTCGTTATTCTGATTAATCGACGAAAAGTAAAATTTTACAAGCTATATCACGTGTCAATAATCGCTCTCAAAGGCAGCATGGTTTTCTATACTGTTCATTTATATCAACATAACTTTCAAAATAAATTAATTACTTTAAATAGAATTGAAATTATCAAATAAAAATTACTTACCTAGACATATCGAGAAGCTGATCGAGATCAACTCCACGATAAGTGTACTTACGAAAAGTACGTTTCTTTTTTTTTTCAACCAAATCGGCGATATCTGCTTGATCGGTCTGTAAATAAATAAACGATATGGACATTAAAAAGAAACATAAAAACGCTCATAATAATTAACTATAATTATAAGCATTTATTTACCATAATTAACAATAAAAATATACTGGATTGCAAGAAATTCAGTTGGATAGAAGCGGATTGTGATAGGAGTTTGGAAAATGACCACTTACCATGATGGCTGACAGAAATGAAAAAGGAAAACTAATTTGCGCATGCGCTCAATCTGGAACTATGGGTAACGGTGTCTCGAGTAGTTTCCGCCTAATTCATAACTCCGAACATAAACAAACTCACCAAAAGTATTAAATATTAACTATCAATAATTTTATTTTATTATTATAGAAAATATACTAATTTTAAACATATTTTTCATAATGAGAAAAACTCCTAAAATATTAAAAAAAATAATGAATGATGTGTCGGTGTTACCTCAGAATCTGTTCCTAATAAACACTAGGCAGTAACTAACTAAAAAGACACATAAATTTGGGGTATTTACTAGAAAATTATAACTTATTTTTAAAAAATTGTCCGAAAATACAAAAAAATAAAAATATTATTATTCTATTCATCAAATATTCTTTTAATTTTGTCCTCATTGAAAGATGATTAAACTATTTTCATTACATTTACAATTAAGAAAGATTTTTTTGGAATGTATTTTAATTTTATTTAAGATTTGTAAAATATAGTTAATGTATAATTTTAGCATAGCATACTTATGAATAAAGAATCTATGTTTATTTTTTAATTTTTTTACGATAAAGTAATAATAATAAAATCAATTTCGTTTCGTAATTTCAATAGATAACAATTCCAAGTTTTAGTTTCAACCGTGTTGAACGCTCAAAATGTCGGCGCCAAAGCGAGGAAGTGATAATAATCCAGATGATCAGTTTTCTTCCCCAAACAAGTTAAAGCGTAATGTTTTTGCAGAGGGGGCGATTGTAAGAATCAAGTTGGAAAATTTTCTGTGAGTTCTGCTTGTTTTCGGTTTTATAACTTGATTCTATTATTTCTTGAATAAGATTATTCCTACAATTTTGTGAAATTCGGGCCGGCTGGGTGTTATTAAAAAAATCGTGGTACTTCTAAAATCATTTGTGATTAAATAAATACACCTGATGTATATAATTTTATTACTTAACCTTTTATATATCAAAGCATAAATATTTTTAAAATTTTCTCTTCTGTCAAAAAAAGTTTATCTTTTGAAATGAATATAAGGAACCGAAAATGTAAAAACTTTTTCAATAAATTTTTGTAAAAGTATCGTAAAAAAAAATCCCTGAAAAATATTTTGAAAAGTGAATTAAATTTGATCGGTAATAAATATTATTGTTTGTTTGTTTTGAACTTCAACGCTTACAAATAACATTCAGTTATTGGAATTATTGCTAAATAACTTAATTGATTCATTATCATAAATGATCCGTTTAATGTAATGTTATTATTATTAACCATGGTTAATAATCAAAACTATATTTTATTTTTCATTAGCACATATTCCTCGAGTTGAGATAATTTTTATTTTTCAATATTTAAAAATCTACCATTACGTAGGTTTTTTTTTAATGTCTATAAGTTTAAGTACGTTAGGATTGTGTGTTGTGTCTAAAATGAAAATTATTGCGTTTTAACACAAACACCAACACCAGTAAACACCACACTTTTTTTACTGCATGCATACCAACAACCATAAATAAAAACTAATTATTCAAATAAAAATCTTCTTATTTGCAAAAAATAGATTATTCCACTACAAAATTGAGGTTTTTCTCCTATTTCCAGCATTTTAATAAAATTAAAGTTGAAGTCCTGGAAGCGGGCAAAATGTGTTCTCTGTTCTCAGTGTTCTGTCTTGTGTTTTGCCAAAACAGAGAACACTGTTTACAGTTCAAAAACTAAAAAAAAATGGTCGAAATATATTCGGAATAGCCTACTTTTAATAAGTTGTTGAATAAATTGTTCATTTTATAGAAAGATATTCATTTTCTGATAATATATTTTAAACTTGTAAATTTGTTTACAATAAGTACATACATGTGTTGTTGGTTGCAACTGAGGAAGTTCATGGGAAGGAAAGGGAAGTAACACAATTACTTAAGGAAATTTTGATTTTAAAATTCAGATGTAACCTACCTGAAATCTCTAGCTTTATTCGAAAATAAATACATTTTTAAGAAGACCCGATCTTTTTCTTTATAAAGAAAATAGATAAATTTCATAACTTGATGAGAAACTTTCAATTTTTTCTGTCTAAAAGAAAAAATCAAAAAACGTAAATCGATAAATTGACTTGAGACTTGACTATCAATTTTAAGAAAAAAAAGTTTATTAAAAATCCAAACTTTGTTTTTTAAACACACTGAAAAAGCTACAAGTAAAGTTAGTCACTGGTCGGTGTTTTTGTTTTTACTACCTCAAAGTTTTTAATAGAATTTTTTTTTTACGGTTTTTTGCATGTTGTGGGTTTGATACTAAAATATTGGAATTTTTATAGTTAAAGTGTGAAATCGTGCAGAAAGATACTACCATAAAGGCACATAAACAAAACACCCTGTCAACTGTCATATTTCTTTTCCTTCGGAAATTAGTTGTTCCAGTGATATTAATGTTTTTGTTTATTTTTTTAAGGCTTGGTGTTTTGGTGTTAGGTTTGATTTGTAGCAATTCATTATTAGGTGGGGGTTAGGGTTGGTGTTAGGGATGAGGGTTGATTTTTGGAAGATTTGTTAGCTCCGTTAAGAAATTCCATAAGAAACACAAAACAATTTTTTTTTCATATATCGGCCCTGACGACCTAATACAAAAGAAGACACATAACGATATTTAACCTCCGTCTTCGGACTCTGACTTAGCAATATTACCAAGTAGTCACTTAGAGCCGTTCTATTTAAGAACCAAATTAGGGTCGAAATGTCAAAAGGATTAATACTCAAAAAGGTTCAAGTTTCCAAGTTATACTCTTTTTTTTTTAACGTTAAATTCAATTTCTGTGTAGTGTAGCAATCAGAATAGCTGTTTTTAATCCTTTCAACCCTGACTTAGCAAAATTAACAAATAGTCTTTCCAGGGGGGTTTAATAAAAGGTCCATATCTGAGTCCAAATATTAGTGTGTCTATTTTTGTCTTAGGTCATCAGGGCCGATATATCGGCCCTTTAGGTTCTAAAAGGTTTAAAAGAATTTTTAATTAAACTAGAACGTTAATATTTTTCAAAAATAACCAATAGGAAATAAAATAATGTTAAAATATATGGAAAAAATGTTTTTTAGCTGTCAATCAGGTGAAGATTTTTTCGATAAAAAAGGTGAATTAAAGTTGCTTAAAAAAAAAAGGAAAATATTTTAAAGAAATTTTTTTCTTTAGGTAATGAATGGTATTTCTAAGTTTTCTATGATGTTTTTAACTCATTACCAGACAAAACATTATGGTCATGTTATCCCTAACCCCACAATTGTATTTCATAAGAGCTGTCTGTTCTCACTGGCTAGAAACATAACAATAGTGAGGGTAAATTACTGTGACTTCACTGAAAAATAAAATACTTTTCTATTTGATTTGATTATCATTATACATAAATGGAATTCATTATGTGTGTGTGTTTCGTTTCCTTGAGACACTGAAACAGCTGGCCAGATTTTCTTTAAAATTCACACCATTGTCCGTGTGTGTTGTGGGGTCAATGTGGTAAAGAATATCCCTAAGAAGTATCAATAATAATAAAAAATACTCTTCTAGAAGGAAGAGTGCTGCTTCAGATTGGTTAAGAGTAAAACCCTAAAAATTGCAATTATCAACACTTGATTGTGTTCTGGACGAGTTGTCAGAGTGATTGACTGCAAGTCTGAATACCACTTGAGGTTTGGAATAGCTTGTCACTGATGAGATCCAAGAAGATCAAAACAGCTCTCATAGTTATACACATCCTTATAGAATGTAAAGCATCCTCAGAAAAAAACACCACAAGTGTTTTACGTAAGGAAAGCATCAAGAACAGTTAGTGAATAATAGAAATTTAACTCTTAGAATATTGGATTTTTGGAATCTTTTATTATGTGGAGAGGAGGCTTAGAAAGATTTTAACATTTACAAGCAACATGGACTCATTTTGAAACTCTAAATCTGTAATGGAGTGTGAATGATAACACTGATTACCACTGTTAATTTTGTAAGTTCATTTCAAAGTTGTGTAACTTGAATTTTACACTGGCGACTGGATATACTACTGACAACTATAGAATAAAGTTAAATATTTGAAAGGCAGTTGACAGCTAAGAAAAACGGCATAAAGAAATTTCAGTTTTACCACTTTTTCATTCAGCAGTGTTTTGTTATTCATTTCCTCAACATATGAAAATATATAATTCAGTCGTTTTCAGTTGTAATTGCAATTTCATATAAATGTTTTTGCCAAGTGTGAAGAAATCATTTAAAATGAAGAACATTGTAATATCAATTTTCAACATCCTGGCAGTTAAATTAAAGTTACTGAATATAATCTAAATGCTTTTGTTTTAAATTAAATTTTTGTTTTCTGTTATTTTTTTAGGACATTTGAATCTGTGGAATTTTGTACTTCACCTAATTTGAATGTGATCATTGGTCCAAATGGTACTGGGAAATCTTCAATCATATGTGCTATTTGTCTTGGCCTTGCAGGAAAAACTTGTTGGCTTGGACGAGCATCACAAATCTCTGAATTTATTCATTATGGTAAACAGAAAAGCAAAATTGAATTGGAATTGTAAGTTGGTTTGAGAATTCAATGATACATTTTTATTCAAGAATTATTTTTGGTATCATTTAAACACATGATTATCAAAGTGATTGTTTATTTTTATAGCAATCTGTTAGCAAAGGATAATATTTTCAATAGTTCACTTAATAACTTGGATCTTTTATTATTAATCAACCATATACTTTGAATATTATTTATACAATAAAGAATAGAATAATGAAAATCAAAACCTTTCAAAAGTAAGCCACATTTAAAGTTTCATCTTTTTTATTATTATATTATTCAAATAAGAATTATATACAAATGATTCCAATTAAAGAAAATCAAAATCTCTTAGGATTTGGAGTAAAATATTATAAACTATTTTAAATGAAAAAAAGGAAATAAGTATTTGTTGAAATTAATTCTTCTATTTGATTTCGCTTCATTAAAAGTGTTTTCAATTTCTTATGCTAAATAACTTTTAAAATTATTATTAATGTTGTTGCTTGTTAATCTATATAAATAGATTGCCATACCTAAAAACAATTGATTGGCTTTAAAACAAAGAAAACAAACTAACAACATACTTTTCTTACAAATCATTCATTATATTTTCATGCTGCTTGATTAAAAAAATCATTATATTTTGAATAAAAGAGCCATAAATTTAAAACATAATTGTTTGAGTTGTTTAATGTATTTATGATGATACTAATCATATATATTCATTTAGTGCTAAGATAATCTATATTTATTATTAATACCACAGCTGAGTAATTCAGAACATTTTAGTTATAGCAGAAAACATCTAATGAGAGGAGGTGGAAATTATTTATTTTATGCTATAAATTACTGTCTATAACATAAAGAAAAATTAAAAACAATGAAAAAAATGTTTAGTTGCAGATAGACTTGCTTTGTGTGTTATTTTTTGTGGCATATTTAAATATTACTACATTATTTATTTTGGATTTTTACATGATGCTGTATCAATGTTGACTTCCTTTTTTTCTTAAAAATAACAAAAATTGGTGAACTTTGAAGTTAACTAATTTAACTATCAATCTATACCCATAGAAAATTTGAATTATGTAACTTAAAAATATGACCGCCAGGCATAGGGAATACAGAGAGACTTTCAGAACACTTTTTATATTTATAGATTATTATTTATGAACTCAATATGTTCAGTTTGCTAACAAAGTATGAAAAATTCCTTGTGAACATAAAAAGAAATTTTTTATTCTGATTATCTAAAAATGGACTTTTATTTATTTTTTTTTTTCAGATTCAACCCAGACGGAGATAACTACATAATTCAGCGAGAAATTAATAAAAATAATACCTCTTTTTGGTTTGTTAATGGTCGTCATGCAGCTCAAAAAGTGGTAAGTCTTTAGATTTCATTTTACAATTGCCATTTTTGATTTTATGAAAGAAAACAATTACACACAAAAAGATTATTTTGTTTAGGATTGATTTTATTCTTTCTTTTTGTCACTTGATTTGATCTTATTTTGTATTCAAAGATTGACCACAAGAAAACATGTAACCAATCAATGTACAAAATACAAATGATTTGAGATCTGAAACAACATGTTCTTATAAAAACATTGTTTAGGGAAAAGGGATAAAATATTTGAATATTTTACTAAGCCCATTCTTATACCTAAATACACTTCATTTAGGCTGTTATATTTGTGGAAATGAATTCATTAAGAAATCTTCATTTTAATTGAATAAAGTGTTCTCTTTAATGGATACACCCATTGTCTTGAATTCCTAAATACAGTTTATAACCTTCAATCTGATGAAGGGAAGTCCACTTGGAACAGTGGATAGATGGTGGGCAGTTGGACTTCCACTAGTAAACGTTCACATTTGGACTGATACCCTTGGGAAAGATTTGAATCCCCACATTTCCCCCAGCTATAGATTAAATAGTGCATATTGTGTTGTTTAAAAAATGTTTATCAAAAATGATAGTTCTTGGCCTAAAAAGGTTGATATGCCATTAAAAAAACAAACAAATCTGATGAACTAGTTAAGATGTTAATAATACAAAAGTTCTTTAAAGATATTTTCTGTCTGAAATCTTGTTGAGCCGAATCTTTTGAACAAGTTTATTTATAATAAAGCAGTCAAAGGAAATTTAGTTAAATGAATTGAATCCTTTGTTATAAATAACTTACATATATTCTTCATTCCTTATAATTTTTATTACTATTAAAAAAAGTTTACTGTATGTATA
>JAUZSX010000052.1:1677521-1693618 GCA_034780655.1 Idiosepius hallami
TATTATTCTAGTTAAACCTTTTCATTGTAACTAGTTCTTTTTAGATATTTGTATCTATATAACTATTAACCATTACTTTATTTGAAAGTGTAAAGTGTACCATTTCTATGATTCTTTCAGCTTTGTCTTTATTACTGGACATGAATAGTATGAATAATAAAGAATAGCTATTATAAATTTGAATTTGATGTTATAAATGATTTTTCATTTTAGATTGAAGAAATGACTGAACGTTTGAATATTCAAGTAGGCAATCTTTGTCAATTTTTACCACAAGAAAAAGTAGCAGATTTTTCTCGAATGACGCCTCAAGAATTATTAGAAAGCACAGAAAAAGCTGTAAGTGGTTTTCAGTTTTACAATTCTGATTTCACAATTATTAATTTCTTAAAAAAAATGTTTCTCATTCTTTATAAAAAAAATATAGAAATGTAAAAATTAAATATCATAATTTTAAAGAATTGAATACTTTCTTGAATGTAAAAAAAATTTAAAGCTTGTAAATAGAAATAGTAGGCTATTTGATTTTCCTTTTAGTTTCATGATAATAGAATTTTATATTAAAAAAACATTCAACAGGTGTCTGTGAATGTGGATCCATCCAATTTTTTTGTATGAAAGAATTTTATTATGCATCTCTGCTTCTGACGCATGTTCGCAACAGTTCGCTTTCTTAGACACTCACAGAGAGATGGAACTTTAAGGTCACGAATTCACAAGTTCAGTCATCATGACAATGCGATTTGCAATCCCCTCTGATCCATTTGGTGAAATAAAAATAGTAGGCATTATAATTTGGAAAAAAAAACCCTCATATTACTTGATTATATATTTTTTCATTGTGAATTCCTTCTTATTTTTAGGTTGGCACGCCTGAGATGTACCAAACGCACATGATGTTAAAACAGGCTCGTGTCAAAGCTCGAAACCTTGAAAATATCTATAAAAATTCACTAGAACATTTAACTCAAGAAAAACTAAGAAATGATAATTTGCAAAAAGATGTTCGCAATTTTGAAGAGCGACAAAAATATCTTGAACAAATAAAGATGTTACGAATGAAGCGTCCATGGCTGGTTAGTAATTTATTTGTTTTGAATATTTTTGGTTTTTTTGCTCAGGATGTTTGTTAATAAGTTTTATTTTATTCTTACTTGTACAAAATGTTACATTTTCTTCAAACAATTTTTATATATTCAAAATATTTAGGAAATGCTTTAGGATGTAATTACCGTTAAGATATTTTAAAATTCGGTTTTGAATTTCAAGAATTGATAAGTTTTCCCAAATAGTGAGAAAATTAACAAATACATTTTGTGATGAACTTTTTTGTAACTATCCGAAGAAAAATGTAAATGATGAAATATTTACCTGAATTTTTTTTTCTCATGATAGTCTTTATAGCATAATCATTTGCAATTCAGATAATGGATTCAAAACTTAATACTTTTGGGAAGTTTATTAATTACCTAATTTCCCTTAGCTATGGGTACATTTCTTTGACTCTACAATACTCTAACCTACTATAAACTATTTAACAGATTGTGATAATAAAAAAGATTTAAAATTATATATCATAAGAATTGATATACTAGTAAACAAAGAATTTAAATCAAACATTTAAAATTACCCACCAGATTTTTAGAATAGTACATATTTCTAAAGATTAAAATTTTTTTTAAAATCTGTCAGTATTAACAATTTATAGATTCATTCAAATTCTTAATATAGATATATCACAAAATGTCATTGATTATGAATTTTAAAAATAGGTATTATTTGAATAAGAATAAGCAAATTTTTGACAGAATAAAAGAAAACACCCTAAATTAACCGACAGAATTAGAGGTTTCTTTACATATTGATAGCTTTTTGGTTTTTGTTTTTTGGTATTCTGCTTTTTAGGAGTATGAAGAACAACGTAAAAAGTATACAGAAGTGAAGAAACAACGAGATGAAATGTCTGAAGCAATGTCAAGATTACGAGCTGAAGCTACTCCTATGCAAGAAAAATTGGATTCTATTCAAAAAAGAATGGCACAAATAAACCAACATTTGAAAACTACAGTAAGAAAATATTTTCTTATTGCTTTCTACTTCTTTATATCATTTGTTTTTTTATATTCTGCTTGTGTTCCTTTATTTGGATGATATTTTTTTTTAAATAAGTTATATGGAAAGGTAAAACTAACTCTTGGCTACTTTGTGTTGTAGAGCAGTTGTATGTTTGATACAGCACAACAAGCAGCAACAAACACTCGAGAAATTGAAGCAGAAACTGATAAAGTAAGGAAAATTAAGTTTTCTTTTTTTTTTTTAAAAGAGATTTTCTTATTTTTGAAATGGAACCTTTTTTATAATTTGTCTGGTTTATATTAATTTTATATTACTTTCATGAATTTATTTTATATTACTTACTTTCATGAATTTATTAGATGAATTTTGACTATTCTTATTCAAGTTATCCAGACTCTCATCTTCATTCTAATCTTCACAATGTTTCAGCTTATGTGCTCTTTGGCCTTCTTTAGGTATTATCCAATCTTGTGAACTTTTGAAATGAACTCTAGAACCATCTAGAAACTTGCAACTTACCTGATTATTTAATCTATGAGTATAAACTTTTCACATTATAATGCACTACCAGGCACTATAATAGTCGGTGTTCCTTAGCCTTCAGTCAGGATTGAACTTATTACCTCCAGATAAATGTCACTTAAAATTTATACAAATTTATGGAGAAAACCTAGAAAATGAGAGTAGAAACCTGAACTACTTAAATAAAAGTTATCAAATCTTATCTTAATCAAATAAGTTCAGTGAATCTTTTTGAAGATCATATTTTCATTACACTGTTATGCTATGACTTAAATTTGTTTTATCTTTACAAATAGATTACAGAAGCTCAAGATGATTTGAAATACAAAAGGCAAGAAGAAGAACAAAGTAGAAAAAAGTAAGTTTTCCTTTTTAGCTTTTTCTCTTTAACTGCCTAGAATATAAACAATCACTCTGTCTTGATTGATTGGCTTTTAGTGTAAGGAACCAAACTTTAGGGGTCATGCATTTTGAGTGCCAATCCCCGGATTTGCTGGCGTCATTTCGTTTAGCCTTCCTGCGAGATGTCCATATTTTTGGGGAGCGGACACAAAATCTTCTCCGTACCCTCAGATTCTGGGTTACCTAAGTGTGCGCCCATCTGCCTTTAATCCGTCACAAGTGTGTCCCCCTAAAATGGTCCATTCCTTCTTGTGGCGGATGTAAGTGGTTGCTCGTAGAGAGTGATTTATCTCAATTGCCATCCAACTCATCTGACTAAAACCTAAAACATATTTTTTAAAACCTATATTCAAAATACAAACTATATTCAAAACTCTAACTATAAACAATTCATGCTTTCAGGAAACTCAGCCACATATCAACCCCATCAAAGACCAAGGTCAAACACATCACGTGTCAATGCGCCTAAGTCTGTTAAATTTTAAAATACCATTTAATTTTATACTAACTAAATTTTACTAGATTATTTTTACTGTATATTCCCATTACTAGCAATCTGCCTTGTTACAGGCTGTGTTTGCTGAGGAAAGCAGCAAATTAATGATAAGTCCCTATGGATGGTGTGTTGGAATTAAATTAAAACAAATGTTAGGTTTAATAATGACTTAGAATATTTATCTTAGTCACAAAATTTGTAGTTTTTTAAAATTAGAATTAATTTTGCAACAAAGTTTTCTTATCTAAGAAGCAAAACATTGTTAACCTTATATGATTATAACAATTGTAAATATTCAATACTCACTTCACTGAAATTGGATGTTGTCATCCAAGTTTATAAATCAGCAACATCTGTTTGTTTAGTTTTACAACTTATCAACCTTTTTAGTTCATTTAATACTGAGAAAAATCATTTTTGAGAAACGTTTTTTTTTGTCCACACATTGTTTTTTTGAATAACACAATATGCACTATTTAACCCATAGTTGGAATGAATGTGGGGATTTATACCTTACCCAAGAGTATTATATTATGGAATGATTAGGATTCAAACTCAAACATTCCAATTTCTGATGTCTGTCTATCCATTGTCCTAAGTGGACTTTCCCACAGCAACATCTCCTGTAGGTTTTGTCTATTTTTGAGCAATGTATAAAGATATTTTTACTTGGTGATTAATATAAAGTGTGAGGATTTTATTATAAATTATTATCTTTATCATCATAAGGTGATGTTAATATTATTACATATCCATCCTTTGCTTGAAAATGGCACACTCAAAGAGAATATAAATAGGACCATGTGTGCTTGAAAATTTTTCCTTGTGTGAATTTTATATTAATAGTGGTAAACTAATAATTTTCAGTTTGATGACATTTGGTAATTAGTATGCATTATTAAATATAATTGTTCTTTATAGAATTCGAGAACTTAAGAAGCAACTTGCTATTTATGAAAATCAGTTGGTTGGGTTATCATCTGAAGAAGATTACCAGGTAAGTTGTTGACAAAGGAAATGATCTTTACAATTCAAATTTTGGTTATCTTCTATTTAGGATGGTTGAATTGTTTTATAGTTATAATTACAAGTTTGCATTATTGTGAGGTTTTTTCATTATTATTATCCTTAGTTACCTTGTTTTACATGTAATGTTTTAGTATCCATTAAAGATATGTATATGTAAATAAGAATAAAGGTGAATGTAATGATCTTAAAATTCTTAACATTTATGAATCTTGAGATCAAAAATTCAAATCAATAAGATTTATTGGATTTTTTAGTTTTTAAAATAAAGAAAAGATAGAAATATATATTTCATGATTCTTGACATTTTATCAATTTTCATTTTCTTAATGTTGGAGAAATTTTCATCTTTAAACACAAGTGTTTAAGGGTGAAAATTACATTCTCCAATATTAGACATATTTTGTTTTTGTCTCATGATTTTAAGCATTATACGTATTTAAAGGAAAATCTTTTTATTTTCATTTTGTCTTGTTAATATTGGCTTGTTTTTAGCCATTAATAGAGAAAACAACTCGTGATATTCAACAATTGACTCCTCAACTGACTAAACTGCATTCTGACAAGGCAAGCATAAGTGATGAAATCAAAATGATCAATGTTTCTTTAAAAGGTTTGTATATTATTTTATTCAATTGTTATCTCAATGTGTTGAGCTTGTTAAAACTTATTGAAAATAATTTTTATTATACCAAACTAGATATTTCATAATGATAATAATAATAGTATGATTATGTATCAATATCTTCTAGATATAGTTGTAAATTTAATTTTTTGTGATAAATAGAGGAAAGATTTTAGTTTTTAATTTATTTAAACCAAATTATTATTTTAAGTAAAGACTTTTTAAAGTATTCAAAAGATTTTACAGTTAAATCTTTGGTAGCCAATCAGATTCATTGTTTTTATTTTTTTTTTTTAATTATGTAGGTATGATGTTTAGTAAATTTGTAATCAAAAAACATTCAGTGAGAATTGAGCTTATTCAATGCCTGTTGATTAACAAAAATCTTTGTGCCATTACAAACTGACAATTGATTTTGTAAAACAAAGATTAATTTATATCTATTGTTCTTTTATGTTAAATCTACTTAAATTAGAAACCCTATTGGAAGAAAAATAGTTTCTCTAACTTTTAATGTGTTACTTTCATTTTTCTATTGATTGATTGATTTGTATTTTATCTTCTCAGAACATGTTCAATCCCTCCAGCATCTTCATGATATTGCTATGATCCGGTTGCAATTATTAAGAGATCGGCATAAAAATACTTACATGGCAGTCGTATGGTTACGACAAAATAAACATTTATTCAAAAGTACAATTCATGAACCTATCATGCTTCAGGTAAATAATCTTTTAGATCTAAACTTTTGGCTTAGGTTTAACTAGAAAGTAATTCAATACTATTAACAAATTAAAATTTCATAAATTTATTACAAAAATTGAACAAGTTTTGTATTTAAAGTTATCTATAAACCATATTTTGTGATCAATCTTAAAATTGGGAAGCCCACTTGGGACAGTGGATAGGCAGTTAGTTCTAATCTGTTTTACTGATACCCTTGGGAGATATATGAATATCCCACATTCCCTCCAGCTATGGATTAGTGCATATTGTGCTATTAAAAAAGGCTATGTATGTGGATAAAAACATAAAAAAATATTATTCTCTGCAGTAAAAAGGTTGATATGCTGTAAAACAAAACAATCTTGAAATAGAATCATAATTTTTTTTGTTCTATAAAGAATCCCAAAAGTTTATAATTTTTGAGACAATTTGTTACTTATTTCTTTAGGATTTAAGAGCTAAGAAAATCTTTTCTCAAATTCAAAAATTCTTTTTAACTATAATATTTTGCAATCTATGAATTCTATTAAGATGTTTCATATCTTATTGACTAAAAGATAATGCAACTAAAAAAGTATGTTTTCAATTTTCTATACTCTTAAAAATGTCTTTAAAACTTTATTTTTCTTTTAATTAAACAAATCATATCATTTAAACAATAAAAGATTGAATTAAATAGCAATAGAACAGTATAATCTATTTTTAACAAGGCTGTTTAAAACTAATCTCAAGAATTTTTTATGCAGAAGAAAAAATATTTCAAACTGAAGTGGATTATACTATCTTAAACAATAACTAAGTTTTGAATTAATGGTTTATTCATTATACTAGTGTGAAATAACATTTCACAGGTTTGACTAGTAACATTTCTATTTGGTTGTCAAAGGTCAACTAAAGGTAAATTTGTGTATAGACCCCTGATGAATGAAATCTTTGACACTATTTTTAGCTTTAATTGCATTTCTTAATTATCCATGTCACCCATTTAATTAGTAACAGATTTTCATTGTAAGCCTTTGTATTATTTTGACAAAAAATTAAACATAAAAAGACTTAATAGAAAATATATTTTCATTTTTTTGTATTTACTTTGTTTTTAATGATTTTGATTGTGATACATTAATTCTCTATATTTTTATACAGATTAATATGAAGAACCCTTCAGATGCCAAATTTCTTGAGAATCATATCTCATTTAATGATATGCGTTCATTTGTTTGTGAAGATGCTGATGACATGGATTTATTTCTATCAAAAATTCGAGACGAGCAGAAATTAAAAATTAATTGTGTAAAAAGCCCAGCCAAACAATTGTCTCAGTTTCAACCAAGAATCCCTTTAGAACATTTAAAGTAAGTTTATTCCTATCCTCTTTATTTCTAGTCTTTAGTATGTCTATTAATATAAATGAATTATATATATTACGAATGCAGTTGGTATTATCACCTATATGAATGTTTACTTCTAATCTAATGGTGATGAGGTATTTTTCAAGCCATGAACACGAAAAAAGTTTGTATAGTTAGATCCAGAATACAAACTCACACACACACACGCACACACATATATATATATATATATATATATATTTATATTTATATATATATGCATATATATATGCATATATACACATGCACTGACAAGAAACACTTAATCTTTTAAAGAGATTTATATTGCTTGAAAAGTCCCTTGAACATATCTAGATATATTCATGCTGTTGAAATTTCTAATATATATGAATTAAATGTATTTATTTAATTTTTTGCAGAAAATATGGATTTCACTGTTTTTTAAAAGATTTGTTTGATTGCCCAGATGCAGTAATGAGGTTCCTTTATAATCAATATCGTGTGCATTCTATTCCAGTCTATAAGAGTAGAACACCAGGAAATGTAGATCAAATTATAAGAGAAAACCCAAACTTAGATCTTTTTTATACAGAAAATAATCAGGTCAGTTTACAAGAATAATTTTATTTTAGTAGAAATTTATTCTTGTTTTATCTTTTTAACTTGGTAAGTATATATAAATGTTACATGAATGTAATCCTTTTTTGTTATTCACACTTAACACATCCAGTTCTTAGTGCTATAATTGTTTTTGGCTCTTGATTTGCTTTTCTTATAAAGTTGCCTGTTTGATTTCTCAAATGTTTTAACTGAATAGATTTTATTAATATAAATCTAAATTAACCTTCATTGCTTTATCCTTTCTGTTCAAACATAAAAACAATAAAATTCAAAATCTTAACCTTTTATTCAAAAAATCTTTCCTGTCTCATTCAAAAAACTAACAGAAAATATTTTTTAGTATCTCTATATAATAATTGATTTAAATAAGTGAATTTCTTTGATATCAACTTCTATCATGAGAACAATTAATTTTACTTTCATTTAATTTTTTCAGTTTAATTTTATCAATATTATAATACTTTACAAAATACTGTGAATGTCCAATTTCTATCTAATGCATGGTTGATAAATCAAATAGTTAAATCTTTAACATTATTATTCTTTCAGTTTTCTATTAAAACTTCCGTTTATTCTGGCCACAAAAGTACCAAGAAAAGTTCACTAAGGTATGATTTGAAAGTTTGAAATTCTCTGTATTATTGTCAAAATGTTTAGATGGTCTTTTTATCTGAATAACAACAAATAAGGCAATCTAGTTTAGGCAATGAAGAAAACAGCTTGAAAAGCTTTAAATAGCATTGACTATTTCATTTGGGTTGCACTTTATAAGTTCTCCATTGAAACATTTTTTTTCTCAATATTCAAAATATGGACAATTTTACAGTTTTTCTTTTTTTTCTATTCGATAATTGTTGAATTTTAAGAAAAAGCTTATAAAAGACTCAAGAAAAGATTAATTTATTTTTGCCCCGCATTCCCTTTAGGTTGTCTCACTGATTCCAGTATTTATATTATTCACTTGTAAAGCATTTACATTTTCTGGCTTACTCTTGATATTGATTATGAAAATTATTATGTGTTAAGCTCTGTCTCCTCTGGTGTCTCTAGACTGAGCATAGTGTAGTAATTAGTCTCTTAATAGATCAACAGGGACACAACGAAAAGGCTTGTTACATGTCCCCAAAGGTGACAAAGGCCCAAGATAAACTCTCGGGGTGGAGCTTTGTACAGGTCATAGTTTGCCCATGTGGCGTTACTGAGCAGACCATCACTCACCTGCTCGCAGACTGCCCACTTAGTGTGCTTTGCCCCTGATGTAGACCAAAGGGTTGTGACGGTTGCCGCCCGTCATTTCCTCTCAAGATGGAGTGGCGCAAAATGATGATGAAGCTCTGTTAGTATTTTGAGGTTGCAAAGGCTAAAATGTTACTGTTTGTATTATTATGATTTTGTATTTTTGCCATTAAGAGGAGTTAACATCTTTCTATTAATAAAGTCGCATAAAAATATCTAAGATACTGTTTTTTTTCCCATAATTTTCCTTGTTAGTGTATTCAATAGTATCTTTTAGTCTATTTGATGTATTTATATATGAATTCTCAGAACCGAGCCTGTATAATTCTTATTTTAGGGATGCTGCTGTTTTAAAAAATTCCTATGACACAGAGAAAGAAAGATGGTTACAACATGAAATTGAGGTTAGTCTGAATTTGTTTACTTTTTATAAAAATCTAAATATTTCAAATTATCATTTATTTTCCATTTTTAATATTTTTATAATTTATATATTTCTAGAAAGCACAGAATTTGAAAATCCAAAAAGAAGAAGAGACGACTAAAATTGTGGAAGAATCCAAACGTATAGAAACCTGCCTTAATGAACTTAAAAACAAAAAAGTAAGAGAATTTTTTTTATCACTAAAACTGTTAATTTTTTTTGATATGATGTATTTTTTTTTTTATTACTGTATTAAACTTATTTTTATTTAATTATTGTAGTAGTTTATTTTAATATGGTAAGTTTTAAACAATCACTGAAATTTTATTTTATAAAAAAAAACATTAGTGGTCATATTTTTCATTATAAAATAATTTCATTTGTTCTTTGTTCCAAAATATCAACTTCTAAGTGGCGATTTACTATTCTATCTTTAATATCTAAAGGGTTTTATGGTTCAAGACTTTAAATTATAGGTCTAGTAAGAATAATGAATGGTAACCTTTAGGACATTCATTGAATTGAAAAGAATAATGACAATGACAGAAAATGCATTTAGAAATAATTAAATACTTTTATCAACTTAATGATTATAGAGAAAAAAATCAAAAGAATCATAAAGTAGTTAAAATTTCATGGCATAAAACTAATAAAAACTGTCAAGCAATTATATTTGTAAATTATGAATGCCATTTACTTATTTTGATATTTGTATGAAGCACATGTAAATATAAAAGTGTAATCAGCATGTATTTATTGGAAGGAATTTGCTTTATTGTTTGATCCAAAAGATCCAACAATGCCATGAATTCTTGTGATTTCTTTTTTATATACAGTTTCTCAAATATTCATCTCCACGTGCCACCTTGTAATTCCACAAATAGGAAATTGTCATTTAAAAATGTTGAAAAAAAGTTTCTTATCAAAAACAATGAAACATAAAATATCTGCTTTTATCTACACTGACTCTTTTGGGATGTTGGTTTAACTATTTGGTTATATGGCCATTTTCAGTCTGTTCATTTGCTTATAACCATAAAAGTGTGGTTCATTTCTTTTTGACACCTAATGGCTCTATAGTATTTAATATAAAAGAATGATGGGCTAAGATGTTTTATTAAAAGTAAATTTTGTTTTTTTAAATAATTTTTATGTCTTTTTATTTTGATAGAGAGATTTAATGCAGCAAAAAGATGATAAAAGACGATTATTATCAGAAATTCAAACTAAAAAGAACAGGTAACTATTCATTTAAGTTTTTGTTGAGTGGAGTTTGTAATTGAATAGAAAAGCTGGAAAGTTTGACAAATGTCTTTATTTTTCTATTTTAGAATCTCACGTGCAGAGTCAGAAACAATAGATTTAATAGAAGAAGAAAGAAAAACAAAAGCTATAGTGAATGAAATAAATAAAAGAAAAATTTCAATCTTGAAAAATCTTGTACTTAACACAGAGGTAAGTTTGTTTTTTTTTTATCTTTATTTTGGGATTCACTATTAACTCTAATCAATTCATTATTACAAGTTTTTCTATTTTGTTTTATCAATGAAATATTAAATCAAAAAAGTGTTAAATAAGAATTAGAGAAAATCATTTAAAAACAAAATGCAATAAATTGTAAATGAAAAAAAAAAATGGAATAATAGATATTTTTTTCTGGTTGTAAATATCTTTGCTTTTCATAATTATAATTATGAATAGGACAAAGATATTTCATTTTTTGATTTTTCTTGATCAGGAGTTGAACATTAAAGACATTTCTTAAGTATTTTTATGTGTGAGATTTTATTAAAAAAATAAAAATAAAACAATCCTAGCA
This sequence comes from Idiosepius hallami, assembly GCA_034780655.1. Taxonomy (NCBI): domain Eukaryota; kingdom Metazoa; phylum Mollusca; class Cephalopoda; family Idiosepiidae; genus Idiosepius; species Idiosepius hallami. The sequence continues at coordinate 1,688,844 of JAUZSX010000052.1, forward strand.
GTGACAGGTTTTCTTGAAAAGATTCAAAATATTCAGAGGTTTAGTTTAAGAGTTATTTAGAAAACAAAAAAATCATTACTTTTGATCCATCCATTAGATTTTTAATTCTGTCTGCTTGAGGTAAAATATTTTAATTTTGCTCTTCAGGTTATTTATCTTCATTATTTTATCCTTTTCATGTTTAACTCATTTCTCACATTTTGGTCTCTTTTCACTTGATAACTAAATGGGAGTCTCTAGGATACATTTCGAAACAGTATAAATTTTCAAAAGCTTGAAAAATTCTGAAAGAAATAGTTTGTGGATACTTAGATGACTTTTTCTCAAAGTCATTAGTTCTCAACTTCGGGGCTGACTGTGATCTTTATTGGGGAACCTTTTTGAAATTTCCTCAAATTAATCTTACCTTGTTCATCCCTTACCACTGTTCCTATCCTGATGGATGATCCATTTTCATTTTCTGCCTGAGCTGTTCATTTCTTTGAAAACTTGATTTCTTAACAACCCAAAGACAGTTAAACAATTTTACTCCTCATCACTGAGTGTGGAGGACTCCCAAAATGCCAAACGTGGAATTTGTTTATATATCCTTTTCACCATGTTAAGAATCAGTTAAGAAAAACCAAAATTGACCAAGCCCTCTCTCCCCACCCCAAATCCACCTTAATAATGTTAGACATGGACTGAACTCCTACTATGTTTGAGAATTTCAACATTGATTTCATAACTTATAAATTCTTTTGAAAAAAGATTGATTTATTTAATAGATTTTAACTGTCTTTATTTTTCTTTCCTTAGAAGTTTGTTTTAGATAATGATTTTTTTTTACAGAAATGCCTTCAATTAAGTAAGAAAAAAGTCGAATTTAGTCTTAATTTCACAATGGCCACACGAAGTAAAGCAACAATAGAAGAAACTTATCATGAAACAATGCATGCTTTACAGAAAATGGAGGTAAGATTATGAAAAAATACATTCATTTTTTATATTTTAATTTTATTAATAAAACCTTAAAAATGATTAATCTTCAGAGCTGTTCTATAAGAATATGTTAATCTAACTAATTTGGATATGTATCAAAATTGATTTTGTCAGTTTATGATTTTGTCAATTTATGATTTTCTTATAATTTGTAAAGTTTTTTAAGAGAATTTATTTTAAAAAAATAGTTGTCTATAGTAAGATTTATGCATTTGTCTTAAAATATATTTTTATGTGATTAATGAAGTTTTAGTTAGTAAAGATAAGCAAGTTATATCTTTATAAAGAATTGAAAAGTTTTCTATGTTCAAGGAATTGTGACGTTTTCTAAAATTTAGTAAATTTATATTACTGAGAATTCAAAATTATGTAATAAGGGGTTCTGTTATTTTCTGTTTGAAGTTAAAGGCAAAATATTGCTTTTTATCAAAAGATATTCAGTGAATATAAAAAATAATCAAGTTTGACACTTTTGTTTTAATGAAAATTCTATTCTTTTTGTAAGTGTATATATATATATATATATATATTCATACAGACACACAGTTTTTTTTAAACTTAACTGAGTTTTATTTTATTTTATAGCACAAACTTGAAGAATGTAAAGAAAATATAAAAACAGTAAAAGATTTAGCAAAAAGACTTTTAGATATTGCCCAAAAAGCTACAAATACACCAAAAAATGAAGAATTATCAGAATATTACAGAAAAGTAAGTTATATAAATGCTTTTTTTTTTCATAATATACTTATTTAAAATTTGAATACAACTAGATGATTGTATGTTTTGTTTTGTTGTAATATGTTTAAATATTTTCGTTTATTCTATAAACATACTGATTATATATTTATTTGGTTGAGCACCAACCTAATTTAGGCACAAGCCATTTTTTAAGTGCTCTATGTACTCGAGCTTTTTGCATTTAGTGTTGTCCTTCACCTAAATGAGTTGCTCTCCCTAATTAACAAGCCCCATCTGGCTGAGGCAGCTAAAGATGAATGTAATGGTTTTGACATGGATTTGAACTTATGTAATACAATTCCAGAGTCTAAGCTTTTACCAATGCTCCACTCTCGCTACCCTAAACATACAGATATAAAATATAGCTATTTATGAATTATGCAAGTAGATGGTAGATGTAAATTTTGAAATCTAGTGTTCTGTGTTACTGCATAATTTAGAAAAAAAATATTGAAATAATCATTTTGGTAATATATTTCTGAAAATTCATACATAATGTGGCAGTTTTAGACTTTGATTCATCAATATGAATTGCATTGCATATCAAAATTAATGAAATATTTGTTCAGTTTTGAAGAAAACACTTGTTTGTACATTGAATAGCCTTTATAAAGAATTCATGGCATTAAATTTTATTCTAAATTCTTTAAGGAGTTTGAAAAGTATCCAACAACAATTCAAGAAATTGATGATTTTACCCATGCTTTGCAAGCTCGAGCAGACTGTCGCTTTCATACTGAAGAAAAGGTAAATGCAAGGTTTTCAATTCTTAATATTTAATTATTTATGTTCCTGTACGTTTTACATTTTATTTATTTCACCTCATTCTAAAACACCTTTAATGCTCACTCTTTATGAATTATACAAAAAAAAATATTCTTATATTGTTTTCATAACTAAAAAAAGTAAATTTACTAAAAACTTATTTATTTTAAAATTTTAGATTAAAAAAAAAAGCACTTTTAATATAAGGACAATTATTTAATAAAAATCATTTAAAATTACTTTATTTCTATGAAGTAAATATTGTTATTAGTTATTTTGTTCATTGTAGGTTGTACAAGAATATTATCAAAGACAAAAAACAATACAAAATCTAGAAGAAGAAATGAAACGTAAAAAAGTGGATGTAGAAAACCATCAGCATGAAATCGAAATTGCTAAAAAACAGTGGTTGGAACCTCTATCGAAACTCATAGCTAAAATCAGTCAAAGTTTCAGTGAATATTTTCATAGTATGGACTGTGCAGGAGAAGTGGGTCTCAAATTGCCTGACAATGCGGTTTGTATACCTTTGATTTCTTGATATTGATTAAAAATGTTTTATATGTTATCTGCTATTATTCTAGGTAAATTAGGTATATTGCTTTTATGAAAAATTCATGAAGGCTGATGAGTCATAATAAAAATTATTTAACCCCCTTTTTTTTATGTATGGTTTTATATTTATTCAGACACATTTCATTAATTTAATTTTTCTTTTCAATATTTTTAATTCAATTTTTTTCTTGTTTTCTTACAAGAAACTTAGTTGTGGGATCAAGCTTCTTAATATATTTGTAGAAATAATCTTAGCAACAGTAGTGATGTCAAGAAAGTTGTGTATCATCTTCTTAATGAGGGATTTTCATTTATTTTCAGGAAGATTTTGAAAAATATGGTGTGAGCATTAAAGTGAAATTTCGTGATAGTGAACAGATGCAAGAATTGTCTCAAAATATTCAAAGTGGAGGGGAGCGCAGTATTTCTACTGTCCTTTATTTGATGGCCATTCAGAACTTAGCAAATGCTCCTTTTCGATGTGTGGATGAAATAAATCAGGTTGATTGCCTTTTTTTTAATTTTGTTTTGGTTTCTTACCATATAATTAAATAGTCATGTCAGAATATTTTTTAATTTAATAATAATAACACAATCTTTCATAAAACCATCATTGTTGGTAGTGCATATTGTCTCAGTGAATAAAAAACCTTAATTGCAATTCGTCAGGTTTTGCGACAAAGCTAACCAAAATTTCAGCATCCAATTTGTCGATTAGGATTAATGTAACAAAATTTTGCTTGGTTAAAATTTTTAAATTCTTGTGATTTTATACAGAATTTTTTAAAAAACTTATGATTGTCACTTTTACAGGCTATTAGAAGTGACATTTTTTTCTGAGGAAAACCAAATCTATAAACATTGGGCTTATAAAAAGCTCAATATCTTTTTGATAGGGCATTTTAAAATGAATAAAAAATGTACTGATGAAGACACAAGATAAATTTAAAAAATAACAAACTTCTTTGCTAATATTAAACACTGAACTTTAAATGATTGTTATATAAGAAAATTCAATGTTTGTTTTTAGAGAATTTATAAGCTAACTAATATATAACTGATGTTAATTGGGAGTTGGCTTCAATTTTTTAGAGCTGTTAATATATTAAACAAAAGTGAATTACTTTTTACAGATAAAATAGTAAAAAAAATGACTATCCTAATTCACATTCCATTTGAAATATTAAGTATCAAAATTCTACTAAAAAAACCTGAAGTTAAGCAGACTTAAAAATAAAAAAAAACAACCATAAAGCAATATAGTGCTTCATAATATAAAACTGAAGTCTGCATTGTTGTTTCTATTCCCTATTCCATGCTTTCCCATTAATCTCAAAGTTGTTGTTGTCATTCACAACTTTGGTATTCAGGTCTCCCATAATGATAATTTTGTCTTGGCAATGTGTTATCTCCATCTCTTTCTGCAACTGACTATAAAAGACATCCTTATTCTCTTTGTTACTCTGGTTGGTTAGTGAGTAGCATTGGATGATACACATGTTAACATGCTTGCCTTTCACTCCAGACAACAGACAAATTCAGAAGATAATTTTTATGAGTTGATAAAATTATTCATAATAAGATATTTGTTGTAAATTATCCAACAGTTCCATTTTTTGTTATTTCGGAATCTTTGGGATGAGGCTTGAAGATTTGTATTATTATTATTCGGACTGTTGTCCTCATCCTTATTGCTTTTTTCACAACGTTTCGGCCGATTAGCCCTTCGGCCT
>JAUZSX010000052.1:1693718-1711598 GCA_034780655.1 Idiosepius hallami
TAGCTCGGGAGAGCAGTTCATCTAGGTGAAGGGTAACACCGAATATATAAAGCCCAAGTAAGAGCACGTAAAAATGCCCTTGTGCCAAACTTGGGGGTGCTCACCAAGTAAATATCATAATTATTTTTTTGAATTTTATTATCATTATTATTATTATTAGCTTTAAGTTAGGCAGTTGAAATCTTATGAATGATCGAATGTTGATTACTATTTCAAACTCATTTCACTGCTGTTAATACACAATTAAAAAAATAAATACATTAATCACGATTTTCTTTTATTGGTTTTATGAATTATAAAACTTAAACTATTTTTTATTTTCAGGCTTTAAGTCAACAAATAATGCATGTGCTAAAAAATTTGGCTGGTAATGATATTGCAAAAGAGGCTATTATCACTAATGGTGCAATGGATATCATAGCTGCATCTATGACTAAATATGCTAAAAATTCTTTACTATGCATTTCTGGTTGTGCATTGCTCGCTGCCCTTGCTTTGCGATGTCCATCTAATGCAGAAGCTATCATGGCTGCCCATGGAGCTGAACTTCTTGTTCAAATAATGAAACTTCATCCAGATTCAGCAAATGTTCAGGTAAAATTTTTTTCATTTTATTCTTTTCTTTGCAAAAATAAATAACATATACTAAAATAGTAGCCATGGTTCTCATTCAGTTATCTGTGACAATATAACATTTTTACCTTGCAAAAATGAATATTATATACTGCTGTTATACAAATTTGTTTTTTTGGTTCTATGCGTGAAGTGAGAAAAAAAAATTTGTTAGTGATAAAATAAATGATGTCTAATGAAGATCTTTTTTCCTCTAGACATTAATGCAACAAGGCCATGTAAATTTAACACAAAACTGATTAAGATTATGGTCGTTAATGAAGGTTTAATCCTTGCCCCAACCACATATTGATTTGACTTTTTACATAAAGCAAAAAATATTTTTCTAAATTCTGAAACAGCCTGCACAAAACATTCTTTTCTATTGAAATTCTTTTATTAATTAAAATAAACTGAAACTGTCAAATAAATTTTGCATTTCAGAAACATGCTTGTATGGCTGTACGTAACTTGGTTGCTCGTTGCCCCAAGAACTGTTCACCATTTCTGGAATTAGGCATAGAAGACCTGGCCAACAAAGCTTTAAAATCTTATAACAGTGATGAAGTGAAATCTGCTCTCAGGGATCTTGGCTGTAAAGTGGAATTGAAAGAAATTTGGAAAGGAGAAAAAGGAAGCATTCCTCAATAATCATTCATATTTGCTTGCTTTCTTTAGTCTACATTAAAATTGGTCTTAATATTGTGTAACCCGGTTATAAGAGAGAGTAATTAAGCAGGAAAAAAAGTCTCTTATAACCAGGTTTCTTTTAGGTAAGTAAACAATAACACAGGCTCTGATTTGGATTCAGAGAAAATTACTCTTATATCTGGGTTACACCACTGTATATGAAAAAAACAAATTGACCAAACTAATAAAATATTTGTTGGGATGCCAAAAAAAAAAAAATTTCCTTCAACAAACAAACAAAAAAACAGTGCTATTAAAAACTCTTCATGATGAATAGAAAAGAAAATTGTTTTAAAGACTACTTCAATTTTTAGAGGATATTGTTTTCTATAAATGAGATGAATTTTTATAATTTACCCTGTTTTAATATTTTTAGATTTTAACCCTTTCGACCCTAAGGGGCTGATATATCGGCCTTAGTAAATAAAGGCAAAAAAAAGACACACTGACATTTCGACCCTAATATGGTTCTTTAATAGAATGACTTTGAGTGACTACTTAGTAATATTTCTGAGGGTTCAAAGGCGGAGGTTGAAATATCGTTGTGTGTGTTCTTTTGCTTTAAGTCGCCAGGGCTGATCTATCGGTTCTTTAGGGTTTTAAAGGGTTAAACCATTTGGGTTTAACATGCTCAATATTTTGGCTGAAGAAGACTCCATTCTTATTTAGTTTGTAGTTGTCAAGCATTGAATCTTTTCATAGAGATAATAGTTTGAAAATTTGTAAGTATCATAAGTTGAAAAGGAGGCTTCAGACAAATTCTTTCTAAATTTAAAGTCTATACAGTTTCAACTTCTGGACTTATTTTCAAGTATAAGAATTTATTAATTGACTTAAAAATGGAACAATCTATTTCAAATTTCTTATTTTAAAGTTTATTTCCAATTTAAAATTGATTAATTTTATTACTTGAAAATAAGTTCATTAGAAATTGAATTGAAATGGAATAGTAATACTGCATATGCAAATAATTTTCTTTTCCCAATTATTCATAACGTAAAAATAGCAGGAAATATTTAAAAAAGTATTTGAAAAAGATATTTCTAGTTGTTAATGATCTTTAAACCTTTTGTCTGTCTACAATAGATTTATTTACAATTAATTAAAAGAGAAAATTTATCTGCTTTCTAAAAATTAAAACCAAGAAGTGGAGGTTGGAATATGCTTTTAGAATGTTGTAATAATACGAGTATAGAAGAAAAATTAGGAAAGGAATGATAGAATTCGGCTAAATATTTTATTTTAAAAAAAGTTCAGAAAACCTTGTGTGCAAAGACACAACCTCTAATTACAAACATGGAACTAAAACCATCAAAAGTAAAATAATAGTTGCAAAAAAAAAATGCCAAATGCTCAATAGAAAGTTGTAATTATTTGTGTCTTTAAGCTTTTGCTTCAAAAATAAACAGCTATAAAAAACATAACTTATTTCAAATAATACTGTAATTTATTACAGTTCTTTTTTCAAACAAATTTTCTTGTTGATGTGACTTAAAAAATTCTAATTTTAACATAATTTTTTTTTAATGTCAAGATTACTTGTCATTCATCCAAAAGCATTTTTGTATTAAAGCTCATTTGCATTTTATCAGAATATAGTTTTCTTTTATTATTTTTTTTGTTAAAATTTAAATGAATAAGATCATCATGTTTAATGTTAAAAAAAACAAAAACAAAACAGTTCCTATGAAAGTCTACCATAGTGGCCATGCTGAACTTGTGCAGTTACCAGCGACAATCCAAAATTGTTCTCTTGTAAATTTGTATGTTTTATGCTGCTGTTCAGCAGTTGCAACAATGAATCTGTATTTTTGTTACATTGCAACCCTGAGAAGAATATCAACAAAAGGAATAGAATAAAATGTTGAAAAAAACTAAAAAGAAATACTGATATTAGATTAAAATCTAATTTAATATATTTTTATTCATTATTTTTACAAGTTAAAAAAAAATCTGTTAGAGTGCCCCCCCCCAACATTTACAAGATAATTTTCAAAATACATTTCCTTGAAACTCAAAGTAAACACTTGGTATTTGTAGTTATTCTTACGAAATGTTGACTGTAGATATAATATATAATGTAATTAGCCAAAAGAATTTCAGGATTGCATAAAGATATGGAGGATGTAAATAAAAATGGTAAAAAAAGTAATATGTACAGTGAATATGTACAATAAAAAAAATGAAAGATTTCTAACTTAACATTTACTTTGTCATTAAGTTTGAAATAGAATTTAAAGTTTATAAAATATCTTTATAAATACAATACAAAAAGATAACTATTATTATATTTGAAGATAACAAATATTTTAGTGAATAATTGATGCTTATTTTTCTTTTGTGATTTATAATAGGTAAACATTAAATACAAACAAAAAAATTAACAATACAAAGCGCTTTAAAAAAATACTTGTAAAGATTACTTTTTCTTTAAGCTATTAACATTTTAATTTGAATGTAAAATATTTCTACTTCTCTAGACCAACATATTTGATTCAATTGTAAAAGTCATTAAAATTTTTATTATTGATTTAATGAAAACTGAAGAAGATGAATGCAGATGCCTTTTTCCTAATTAAGATTCAAATGGAAAAATCTGGAAGTAATTTTCACTATTTTATTGATTCATTTTTTGTTTTTAAATCCAATTTTTTGTTATTATTTCTTATGAGTAAGACAACCGAAAATTTCTGTTATGTAATTTGATTAAATAACTTTTTTTTACAAATAAAATGATAGATAAAAATGTTGGAAACCTTTGTGAAAATGGAAGTTAACATTTTTACAAATCTAAATTTTAAGTTTTTAAAGCAATAACCAAAAGAAAACACAGAAAATTGCATCAATTGAAATTCAGCAAATAAATATATATTCTGATAATAAATTGTTTAAAAGTCTAAAATTAATTTTTGAATACTAAGAATAATTAAAACAATATAAAACATCAGAATGACTAGTTTTTGAATATGAATCTACAGGCTTTTTTTTTACAAATCAAATGAATATGATATCTAATTTGATTAAGAATGAAACTTTGAATATTGTAAAAAAAACATCTGAGATATAAAAGACTTTTACTCACAATAAACATACAAAACTTTTATAACATTTATCAATTGAAAAAAACAAAAATAATTAAGTGGAGGATTTGGTTTCAATGTTAGTATTGAACAAGTTTCAACTTTGCTTACAGCAGTATATGTCATCATCAAGTCTTATATCCATCCAAAGTCCAAGGTCATATTCAGTTTTTAAGGCATAGAATACACCCAGTATGAGCAATAAACAATGAGCTGTGTGTGTCTTACCAGTAAGAGAGATAGAAATCAGGGTTTAATATTGTACTGAATTAACAGCCATGGAGAAGCAGTTCAGGATTTGAAGATACGGCGGACACTTTGTTTAAACTGCTTTGAATTAGACAAGCCAATTGTTATTAACAACAAAACATAGATTGTCATTAAAAGAGCAAATTTGTGTTGTCCAAACCAAGAAATCTGATTGGGTAATCTGATGAAGAGAAAAAGAAAAATTTAAAATACTTGAGAGCAAAAGTTTTTTTTTTTTAAAAAGGATAATTAGAAAAACTGAAAAATTAGGAAACAAATAATTTAACAATAAAAAATCAAATAAGTAAAATGAACTGTAAAATTTATACAGGGTGTCCCAGAAGTCAAGCACCATAAATTTATATTTTTTTGTTTCAGACTTTATTTAATAAGGGCGAGAAATTAAAAATGCAAGAAAGAATTAAATTGATTTTTATGTTTTTATCTATTGTGATTTTGATTGATAATCATTGATATTCATATTTGCTTTTATATAAATCTACATGGTGCGCGATTTCTGGGACACCCTGTATATTATATTTACTTGGTAAGCAGCACCAACCAAGTTTGGCACAAGCCCATTTAAAATTTATATATATATATATATATGTATATGTATTCTTAAATGGCAGGAGCATGATTCAGTTAAAAAAATTAACTCATTATAATCTCATGATATAAAGAAAAATTGAAAAGATAAATTATGATGCATATTTGTTAAAAATCAATTTTCTTGTTTTAAAATATCTTTCTACTACCGATTAAGTATAACAAATATAATTCACAATATAAATTCAGTCTAAGAGAGAATATTGTTTGAACTGTAATCTTACACTGGAAACAATCTAAATATAGACAGTAAAATATGGATTTTTTGGTTAAATATGATTATATTTTATTTCTTCTGGTTATTCCTGTAGAAGAGTTTTATTGAAGAGAAGTATTGTTGAAATACAATTACATTATATTAATTCCTTGTTTTCTTTGTAAACCTAAAAATGTATTTACATATTTAGTAACATGGTTGTACTCCATGACACTGCAGCCATGTTTAGCTCTCCCCCACAACTCTACATAGCTGTTTAGCCCTCCTCCTCATCCATAAGGTTTCTGACTCAATTTACACCAAGAAAAAGAAGGGCAGTGCCTTGCCTTCAAGAAAAAAAAGGCTTTTTTATATAAACCATTGAGTTGTGGATAAGTGCTCAAACTTTGGAAATTGTAATGAAGGAGTTTAAACTTCAGTTATTCTATTATGTTCACATTCAGGCTGATATACCTTGGGAAAAGTATGAATCTGTATTCCTTTCAGCTATGGGTTTAATGAATTATTGTTTAACTGACAACGTTTATATAAAAAAAACAATTATTGTTCTCTGCATTTAATGACCAATAAGTTAGTTGCACCATTTAAAAAAAAACTATACCAAGTTGCCAAATTATTAAATTTTTAGCCAGGGAAAATTTTCTTATTTTCAAATCATTAAAAATTAATATTTATTAATTAAAAAAAATAACTTCTTTAAATGTTTTTACTAATCAAAACATCTGGTTGTTCCCTGCATTAAATGACCATTAAAGTAGTTGCACTTAAAATTAGACGATGATAAAATAACTAAACCAAAAAAATATTAAAAATTATTAATAGATACCAAGTTAATAAGAAATAGAGAGGAAGAGGGGGAATAGAAAATCAATGTAAAAAAACACTTACTTGTTGTTCCATGTTTTGTCAGCATAAACAAGCAAATACTTGACTTTGACAACTTCATTATTTCTAATCACATAATATTTTTCTGGCACTTCTCCAGCCAAACTGTTTGGTACAAGAGCTCTTGACCTTTTTGCAACATTATCACCTGCAAAGAATGAAAAATAACAATTTTTTAAAAACTGTATTTATAATTTATCTAAGCCTGCAACTAACATGTCTTGGGTTTTCTAAAGTTTTTTTCAAAACCAACTTCATTATTTGGATGTGTAACAAAATAGAATGAATGATTTTGAACAATTTCTCAACAAGAACAATGTTGCATTTTTTTTTATTATAATAAAAATATGACAAAAATAAATTGATCAATATTTTAGGGATACATAAAATATTTATTTAGGCATATACAGAACTTTAAATGAGCAATAAAATATTTAGACAATACAATTTTTACCTATAAAAAAGTTTTATTTGTTTACAAATTGACAGAGGTTTACGTGAGAGCCTCCACAAGGCAAAAAAATTATCCTAAAAAAATTGGAGGATGTGACTTATCAGAGACATCTTTGATGTCACACGCCTGGCGTGCACTTGTGTACGCTCTGCGACAAGTGCACGTGGTCTGCGGCTGCACCAGAAGAGAGGGCACCACTTCCTGGACTGGTCATCTTCAGCAATGAAGGACTGCATATGACGATGATGATTTGTTTACAGTACCACAGCTTATTTTAAGGGAAATGACCACTATTGGCATGAAGACATTATTTAACTTTTGAAAGTGCATTCCACAGTATAAACTGCTTTACATACACTGATATAAAAAAAATAAAAGTTACGAACCACTAGATTTAAATCTTCTCATGATTGAAGTAATAATATCAAAAAGAAAAAGATAAATAATGTTAATAATTGAAAAGACATTCAAGAAAATTATAGTTCTTGGCATTAAATGGCCAAATAGGTCAAGATGTCATTAAAAAAAAAACAACTAAGGTACTGGATTATTTTTTCTTGAAAATAGTCCTAATAATCGAAATCCCATCCTCCAAAAAAAAAGCTCAAATTTCATAAATTATTCTCGGTTATAGAGTGACCAACTGTCTTACCTTCTTTCAATTGACATTTAACTGATGGATCATCAATAATTTCACAAACTGCAACACAACTGAGTCGACCACCAAGTTGGCTTTTAGCCCATCCAAAGCCTGATGGGCTATAGTGTAAAGATACTGATAGTTCACTTGATAAGTATGTGCCTTCACCAAATATTCCATTCTAGAAAGTACAAATTAAAGAAAATTATAATATTTTATATTATAATATCACGCTGTCCCAAAAGTTCTTGTTTGATGATAACTTGGAGGATGCATGGCAAGAATTCTTTGATTCATATTTGGCTGAATGATACTTTCACTAGATTGGAAAGTTTGCTTATTAATGGCAAAAAGTCTTGGAAAATGATGCCCTCTACTTTGAGGAACAAATTTTGTTTCAATTTCAATTTTCTTGTAAGATTTTATGAACTTTTGGGACAACCTTATATGAAATAAAATTTAAGCTGAAACAATGGAAGTGATATGAACTGGTACTAAAATTTAACTTGTATTAAAAATGGAAGTAATCCAGTATGATTAAGTAAACATCAAGATGCTTTATCATAAGTCACAACTGAAAGAACTACTTTAACTATGGTCGTATATTAAGATAATTAGAATATGTGTTATTAAAAACACTTCTATATTCTTAGCAAGTATTTCATCCTTCAACCTGTACACCTTTCATTAGTGTCACAGTGAAAGCTGACCAGACACCAATGACTGATTTTGATCAGCTATTGCCATCTTGAAATGGATTTGGCTGCCACAGTATGTCCCTTGAAGAAAATCATGCACCAATTTTGCAAGGAATTTGCAGCAATAAAAACTGGTTTTTGATTTTTTTAAATTTTAAAATTAAAAAAAAAAAAGTTCAATTAAGACTATTTAAATTAATTCCAAAGTTTAATAATAGCCAAGGCATACTTTGAGTAAAAACAAAAAATGCAAATAAAATGGATGAAAATCTAATCATTGTTTTTTTTTTTACACAAGTTTGCTAAAATACAAACAAAAAAATAAATAAATGATGAAGTTTATAAAACCTTCATTTAAAAAAAAAAAATTATTATTGTTGTTGAAATTAGATTCATTGCATTTCTCATTGAGAAATATAAATTTTATATCTAAAGATTTAAAATCTACAATACGATTCCAGAATACAAGCTTTTTATCACTTCTCCGCCTTCACTGTCCCAGAGAAGTACAAGAATGGTTCATTTCTTTTTATTAAAATTATAAAACTATTTTATGTCAAAGAAAACAAAAGATGGAACCTATTTAAATTTGACGATACCTGACCTAACATACGTAGAATGAAAACCAATGAAAATTTCAATGGAGCCATTATGAAAATCAACCAATCTACTGACCTTATTCATATGGGAGGCAAGTCCATTGTATAAAATTGAATGGAAATTCTCAATGCGGCTGCCATGATAAGCATAGAAAACTTTTCGGCCTTGTTGTAGCTGCTGGAATTTTAACTGGTTCGTTTTGCTAGGCAAGACTTCAAATATATAGTTGGGTTCTACAGAAGTTGGTTCACGACTTCCCGTCAAGGTCAAGATATCGTAATACTAAAAGAAATATACAGAGCAAAAAATAAAAATAGTTTTTTTAGTATTGCAATGCTGCATTTTCAATTAAAAAAACAAACAACCCTAGGGTTTTTATTCCAACATAAAATATATATTTAAAGACAGCAAATAGAATCTTCTTCAAAACCATGTTAATTCCTTCTTTATTACTGACAAGTTTTCTATACAGGGTGGTGCAAAAGTCAGTGACAAGTATCACAAAAGCTTGCTTGTTTTATGGTACCAATCCAGTCTTTGATGCTTTTGAATGTTTCAAGTTAGAAGTTCAAAAATAAGAGGCATTACTTTTGGAATGACCATCGTAATTCTTAACACTTTTCGTTTACAATCCATAAAAGATTATAACTTTTCTTTTCTTTGATAGACTGGAAATCCCAATTTTTTTTAACCCTTTAAACTCTAAAGATCCAATATATCAGCCCTGGCGATTTAAGGCAAATGAAGACAAATTAATACAAATATTTTGACCTTAATCTTTGGACAATGACTAAACAAAATTAAAAACTAATCACTCAGAGGTGTTCTATTAAAGAAGAATATTAGGGTGGAAATTTCAGTGTGTCGATTTTTGCTATAGGTTTCTTAGGCCGATATATCGGCCTATTAGGGTCGAAAGTGTTAAAGAAACAGTGAGGCAAATCAATAGAACATTAGTGCTATTGATTTTGAACCTGGGTTTTTTTTTCTGGCTGCAAAAGGAAGATAGAGAAAGACAATAATCTTTAGAAACAAAAATCAATCAAGCTTTAGCAAATGTTTTTTAAACAAGTCAGGCACTCGCAAATGTTTCATACACAGCTTGCTTTTTTGATAACATTTAAAAAACCCCTGCTTAAGTTCTAAAAATCAATTCACTTGGATAAAAATGGTGATGTTTAAACCAAAATTTGAATAACACATTTTTTTTTTCCTTTTTAAAAGAAAAAAAGAAATTAACTTTGGAAAGTAGAGAAGGGTTAGGGTTAGGGTTAGGGTTAGAGTAGAGAGAAAAAAATGAAGACAAAAAATACTAACATCATTCTTATTTCTTGATTTGAGGGTAAAACTTTTGTTATTGAAATGCCAGTTGAGAAAATCCAGTGTTGATTGAGGTAGCGTTTCAATTGATTTCTCAAACTGCACTATTGTAGGTAAGCCATTTATTGCACGTTCCTGTAAAAAATTAAAAGGATTAAAATACGTTACATAAATCCCTGTGACAAACAATTCTAAAATATAGTTTAAAAAAAACCTAAAATTTTAAGAATTATAATGTAATTATAGTCTTTGATTACCAGGTTAATTACTCACTAAAGTACTAAACAAACCAAAAAAATAGTGTGTTCAGAAAGTCATTGTGCACCTTTCAAGAAAGAAAGAATTTCATTGACTGGTTAATTGAAGCACTGAAGAAACAATGAACTGAATATTTGCAGAAAGATGGTGAAACAGTACATCTGATAGGACACCTCTATCTGGATTGGTGAACATTCAATCATCTCTACCAGGATTAGCAAAGATACAGCCATTGGCACTTCAAATATTTATTGTCAACTGACTGTCATATATACCTGGTTTGTTTATTACTTTCTTGCACCACATCTGCTGCCTACTGGTGTGTCTTGGCTTTATTTAGTTTCATAAACTTTTGATATGAAATTAAATTTCCCTTTTCTTGCTTGAGCCTAGAAAATAATTTTCTTCTGTAGGGAAAAATCATTTCTAAGAATGCAGTATTGCAATGGAATAATCCATTACTCCATTACTTGAAATGATTTTACCCTACAGAAAAAAAATTCTGTGAAAAGTATGGACTTAATCCATTAAAACAGGAATATTGTTAGATGTTGCATTGCATGAGGTTTAGAAGTGGGGTCAGCAACTCATTTGATCCAGGCTTCATGCTATTATCATGTGTCATGTGCAAGGCCAGGCTTAGGGCCCAGCAAACCCTGCAACTGCGATAGGGGCTGCAAGCTCCTTAGGGACCGCAAGGCCTCTTGGCTTCACAGATCTATTGTAATTCAAAGGGGGTGCAACTTGCCTTTTTAGGGTAAAGGGACTGCAAGACGCATTCTGCGTCGGATGTGCTAAGTGGCTAAACACAGACACTGACTGGTCGCATGATGCCAGGCAAAGGAAACTAATGAAAAATTTATTGTTGTACTTTTACTTTAGTGTCGTATTCTCGTTTAGGGGTTAGTGCTCTCTTGGTGAATTTTTTGCGATGACTTTCACTTGGTCAAATTTGTAAATTATTTGTACCTTTCATCAACTGATACACAAAACAAGGAAGAGAATTATTTTAACGGTTGATAAATTCATCCACCCCATAACCATCACCACCACCACCACATTCATTTATAATACCATCAACAAATGCCCCAGTCCCACCGTCATACTTCTTTTTAATTCAAAGTAAGGTGAGTACCTGGGCTAATTAATTGTGGTTGTTGTGGTCACTGGTACAAGAAGAGAAATGGAAGTAATTAAATCAAATGTTACGAGGGACCCGGAAAATTTATTTTGAATTTATGACAGATGACTGGAAGGATAGACTGAGCCAAGGCCAGTCTGGCCTTGACTGAGCTCTCTTGACACTGAAAGTAAGTGTCTTAAGAAATCAGAAGTTGGTTAAAAATAGCAACAAAATTAATTGAAAAATATCAAAAAGTCACCATTGAAGAAGTAAGAACTCTTTGAAAATAACTTAAAGGATTGGCCTTGAGCTAATTTTATCTGGGTGTTTACAAAACAAAACAAAAAAACATCTTCAAGTAATTTATTTAAATAACAAAAATAAAAGCATAAAATAAATTAATTGCCAGTTAGTCTTATGGTTAGAAATGTAAAAATAATTTTTTTTCCTTTTAAATATTTGTTTTCAATGATCGAAAAGAAGACGCACAGAGGTCCTAGGGCGAAAGAGTCGATATCGATCATTAATTAATTTACAATAATCTCGAATTTTAAAAATGAAAAAAAAAAGAAAACAAGCAAGCAAATTACTTATTAATCAAATTAGACAGGAAATTGGAATAATCAAAAGATGATTAATAAATGTTGTTTTTCTGAAACGAATTATTAAAAAATAAATAAGGGGAAAATGAAGACTACGACGGCGTACGACGACTACCTACTTTGTAGGAAGAGGTCAATTTTCGGGAATTCTACGAACGAAGAAAGTATCGTTGATTTCTTTTCTAGAAAAAGTTAATTAACAAAATAAATCAATTAATCGTACAATTTTGTAAGATATTCAAATTTTAAACTTACATATAAAAACTCCTGAATGTCTGCAAGAACAGCAAGCGCTGCTGCTGAACAAACAAGGGTACTTATTTTGGCATTTATCTACTGGTAAACATAAACATTTGATTTAGTATGGTTTTGATATTATGCTGAAACTTTGAAATAAATAAAAATCTTACCAATGCCTTACGATCCTTTTCGGATTCATCTTTGATAAAAGCAGGAGGGAAAGGTCTAAGAACAGAATCGTGTCTATAACTGTGGACGGCAGCAGCAAATAAACTAAGGGTTAGATCAGCGGCCAAACGATCACTTTGTACTCGCTCCAAAACACAGCGCGACACACCAGATATTTCAGAAGATAATGACATTGTTATTAGTTAATTCAGTTACAAAATTGGGTTTTCATGGAAAACAATTATGCACTTATTCAGCTGTTGCACTGCTGCTAAGAATGTGGTCCAGTTTAATTGCCAGCAGCTTCAAATACAGTTCCATGTTGACATATTTACAAATAATATTCAACTCACGCGAATGAATTCTATAAATTGATCTAAACTCTAAGTGGTTGTTTGTTTTGTTCTTCTAAACAACACAAAAACTTTTGCTTTAAAAATTTTTTTTAGAGCATTTTAAAAATTCAAATCCTTATTAGTAAGTTGAATAGAATTTTTTTTCTAATTTTTAAATTCGTGTATGGAAAAAACAAAAATAATTTATATTTTTAAAGAATTAAGGACAAATTTATTTATTTCACTAATGTTCATAAGTAAAATTTTATTTTATAAAAAAGATAAAAATCTGTTGTATTCAATTTATTTTTATATATTTTTGGATAGTTTAGAATTAAAAAATGTTATGTTCATTTGACTCCACAAATGTTTTTTCTGCTCGTGTATACTATTACTACAATATTACAAAAATGGCCTTTACAACACGTGGACCAAATATTTTGATAACTGGTAAGTAATTAAAAATTTTCCAAACATTTGAATATCTCAAATAACTGAGATTTCTTTTTGGTTTAAACAAACGAAAGTTCCAAAACGAAGTTAGGCTTTACATATCTCCTCTTCAAACGATACTTCAGCTTCTCCAACGAAAAGTCATTCATTTCATTTACAAGAAAATTCTCAATTTTAGTTTTTGCTCTTTATTTTGAATTTCAATCATTCTATTTTGATATTTTATAGGAAGATTTATTTAGTGTTTTTGTTTAAATTTAAACAAATGAAATATCCATTGTTTGTTTCTTGTAATTAATAATTAAAATGCTTACACATTCACATCGACATCTGAATTCATCATTCCCAGACAGTTCAGTCAGTCCAGTCAGCAAGTACCCTGAATCGTCCATTCATTTATGGATAAAAGTTTCTAAAAATAAATAAACAACCAATGAATATTTGTAGGTGATCATTATTACTGGCATAAAATATTTAAGAAAAAAATTTAGGCATTAATTAATTCAGACAGAACAATTTATTTTTATTTGGTGCTTAATTTGTGCCATTAAAAAAAAGTTCCAATATGAGCCTCAAAATATATAAAATGCAAACGTACTCGCACCAACACCAACAACCTTTCTTTATATTTAATCACAAATAAACCCTTGTAATTGCACAACGACTACTCACTCCCTTTTCTTAGTAAGGTCTGTTATTTGCGTTTATTTATTCAGTTTTTATCCTTATGTAGTACTTTAAAAAAAAAGTAAAAATCTACTGACACGAATTCCAAACTAATTGTTGAACTTTATCATCTTCTGTGAGACTCGCTAGGCTACAGTAGAAAAGAAACCAAAACAACAACCAAAAACATTTTGTGATAAACAGTTATTTATTTTGGTCAATTTTTAGTCCACAAAGTGATTACTTGGCAGCCATATTTTAATTAAAAAATATTTGGGCAGCGATGATGTTGCCGCATTCATTGGTAAAAGCTCGGGCTCTGGAATCATAGTACGCGAGTTCAAATCCCAGTCTAAAACCATTTCATTCACCTTAAAAATAGCCTTGTGCCAAACTTGGTTATCTGCGCTGCTCTCTGCTCACCAAGTAAATATAATATTTTAATTTTAAAAAAATATTTTCGTTCCGTTTTCATTTTTTAAACAATGCATTGTGGCTGTGTAGGCTGTGTTTGTGGTTGTGTGGTGTTTTGTGGTGTTGTGTATTGTGTGTGCAACAAAACCGAGTGATTCACTTTTTTTTTTGAAAGAGTTGTTGAGGTGGAATAAATAAAATGAAAAAACCCAACAGTTTTTGTTTTTTGCAAAAAGCTCTTGCATTTTTTAAAACTTAATTTTCAAATAAAGCACTCACTGGGAGTTAAAGAAAACTTTAACAAAAAGTTTTAATTAACTTTCAACTGAAGAAGTTTAAGTTATTTTAACTTCCAGACAAGACTGCACTTTTGGTTCTCGAAACGCGTATCCTTATAAAGTAGACAGAACCAAAAAGTAACTATCGTTTATGAGCCGATATCGGCCCTGACAACCTAAGGCAATGAGTGACTAGTTGGTAATTTTGCTAATTCAGGGTCAAAAGGGTTAAATGAACCTTAATTCACTGGGTTCTAAATTTATTTGTTATAGTTTTTTTAAAGAATAAATTATTTAAAAAAATGTTCTGTTAACAAGTTTTAAAGAAAAAAAAAACATTTAAAAATTCTGTTAAAAAAATTAACTTTATTAACTCTTTTGTTTATTTGTGAAATAGCTCTCTGCTTCTGTTAACTTCTGCTTTTCATTTAATAACATAATGGCCTGAATAATTTCAATGTGCGTTCAGTGGTTGAGCCATCCCAACCTGCAGAAGTCAGTATATCAACACACACACACACACACATAACCGTGAGTGAACATACATTATTTTCTGATTGTTAGAGAAGGGTTTGAGAGTATTGATACAACCAAAATGCAGTCATACCAACTAAGATAAAATTTCCGATTTCAATTGATTGCTTTAATATATTTATTTTTTATTTGAAACTGAAAAAGGGTGCAATATAGAATAAACAATAAATGCAAATACAAATTGTAAAACTGCAACTGCAATGAGCAGCAACAGTAGTGCAAAAATTTGTGCCAGTCAAAACGTTGGCTGTACAACTAAGTCGCATTGGAAGCACCACTACCAGTTGCTGTCAAATCACTGAAGTTAAGCAACATTGAGCCTGGTCAGTCGTTAGATGGGTAACCATAGGTATGGTATCTTGTATCAGGGCGGGAAATTCTCAGATTAGTATCTGGGGACATGTTTAAACCACTGGGTAGACAGGTATCTAGTAATTGTATAATAATAAAAATACCCTTGATAGCCATAGCGTCAAGTACTAAGCTTTGGTCCCCTATGTTGGGAATAAAATAGGGCCAATTGCCCAATTCTGTAAAAAGAGAAAATTAGAGAAACCACAATGATAGCATTTGATGAACGTGTCTGTTGAAGGAATATCGTTGTGGCCCTAAGTTCTCCAGGGAATCAAGAAGAAGCTTTAACACAAAATGTTGGCCACAATTTTGAAAAAAAACAAACAACTTGTCTGTTTATTGTTGAGACTTGATCTTCATTGTGAATAATATTTTTGGTTAATTAAAATCATTTACTTTTCTTTTTAGGCCTTATATTTGTTTTCTTTTTGTGTCACATTGTTATGTTGTTACAGTTTGACTTTCAATTTAATTTCAATGGAACACAGACTAAAAAACAAATTAAAAAATCTACAGCTTTTAAAAAAATTGAATTAAAAAAACCTACAGCTTTTACAATTTGTTTGATACATGCTTGAGTGCAGCAATGCCTTAGCCTTTCTCTTTATCAAGGGTCCTTCTACTCTATCTTCATAATCTATCATAACCAGAAGGTTCATCTAGTTGGTTCTGTTCATAAGCTGACTGATTATCAATAACCAACAGAAAACAACTTGTAAGACATTTTTGTTTTTTTCCCAACTTAACTAGTTTATTAACATCCACATTTTTCAGTTAAGTAGTTAATTTCATTCAGCTAATTAATCTACCTACTCTACCAAGCTTGTATGATGGAAAAAGTCCTAACCCTTTGCTAGCTAAGTGCAAAAGAAGGAAATAGGAAATAACAATTGGACAAGAATTCCACTCTCTGTTTGACAGTGGTATCCCCAATTTTGGTGTCCTTCTTATATACAACAAATGTGTGTTTTCTCAGTCTGTGAACAATCATTTGGCTGCACTTAAAAAACCTGGAAATGCTCTTCAAAAAAGAAAATCAGGCAAAGAGTTGTCATCTGTTTTTATTTTATTTCAATAAAAGAAGTAAAGATCAAATTGTTTAAAAAGTTTGAAAGAAAAATATTTTTTGAACAAAGATGATTTAAAAAAAAAAATGCAATATTCCAACAGATATTCTAGTACACAGAAAACTGGCACCAATGTGTTTTACAGCATTCCATTTCTATCGATGCTCTTCTGTCCTTCCTCCCTCTGTTGTTTCCACCTCTATTTTCTTTCTCTTCTCTACAACCAACTGCAGATACCCTCAAATAAAAACAAACTATTTAATTGGACACTATAGTCAAGCTTTAGTGTGTACAATTTTTTTTCATTTAACCCTTTAGACCTAAATGGCTTATATATTGGCCCTGAAGACATAAGGCAAAAGAAGACACACCAACATTTTGATCCTAATATATTCTCCTTTTATAATGGCTCTGAGTGACCACTTGAAAATTTTGGTAAGTTAGGGTCCAAAGAGTTAATGTAACTTTTTAAAACTTAAGCAATGTGTGATTTTCTATTTGTGTAGGAACTCCTGGTACTGGAAAATCGACACTTGGCAGTGAATTGGCTGAAAGATGCAACCTTAATTATATTAGTATTGGAGAATTGGCCAAAACCAATTCTTTATATGAAGGCTGGGATGATGATTACAATTGCCCAATTTTGGATGAGGATAAGGTGATTTTTATAACCTATTCTTTTTATGTAATTTATTTTTCATCAAACATTCTGAATTTTAAAATTTGAAAACGAAATGGACTACTTACTAATTATAATGTTATACAAGGTATCTAAAAGGTTACTTTGCACTGTGGGTATAAACAAATAAACTAATAAACAGTAAGGTTTATAATAAAACATTTAGACAATACAATTTTTTTACCAATAAGGTTTTATTTATTTACAGTATGAGATCTTATCTTGAAGAAAATGCTGGAAGTATCCTTCATTGACATTAAGACATTTTTCTACTGCACGGCAACTTTTCAGACACCCTGTAGTAATTCCAAAAGTTAAAAGCTAGTAATAACAAGTGAATTCAAATATTTATTAGAAAAAAAAACTACTCAACACTACATCCAAATTTGGCCTTTCAAAATATTTTAACAAATGTTAATAATTTGCAAAATAATTCTTGTACTTCACTAAGAATTTTCACCACAAATAGACATTGTATATATCTGTGTACTAAAAATTAAGACATTGTTCTGTAGTATTTTTCTACTAAATATTTAAATTCATTTGTTTATACAACTCTTCATTTTTGGACAATATTGTATTATATGGAAAAATGCGCGCATGAACAGTAATATTCTTAAGATTTTATTAAACTTGGAAAAGTAAAGGACAAGAA